>JBAJNP010010794.1:358-15827 GCA_036877545.1 Yasuhikotakia modesta
AGAGAGAGAGAGAGAGAGATTATAGATGAAATTAACTAATAATATCTTACAAATTCGTCAACAAAAAAAAGTGTGAAAGACCCCCGAATTGACCGTGCTGTTGGTGTGTGCAAGAAGATTGCCTTTTCATACTCTTGGAAAAGAAAAGAGTTAAAGAAAGCCCAGGCAGAGCACCATCTTCCCTTTCATCGGCTCATCACAGAAACACCAACAAGGTGGAGGTCACGCCAGATGATGATCCAGAGGGTGCTTGAACAAGAAAAGGCCCTATCACAGGTACTGAAAGCAAACAGGAAAACCAAACACCTGGTACCCACTTGGCAAGATGCAGATGTCTTGGAATCTATAAGACGGACCCTCGGCCCACTGCTGGAATTCACAGACACACTGTCTGGAGAAGATTATGTCAGTGTGTCGTACATCAAACCTGTTCTCCACCTTTTCAACAACACTGTTCTTGCTGCAGCTGATGACGACACAGAGCTGACCAAGGACATGAAAAGAGTCATCCTAGAGTACTTAAACGAGAAGTACTCAGATCCAAAAACCTATGGCCTCCTTGGTCGACCCATGGTTTAAAGATGCATATATAGCTGATGACCACCAGGAGTTCATCAAGACCAGAGCGGTAGCAGAAATTCTGTCACTGTTGGAGGTGCAAGCAGCAATGGTCAGAGAGCCACTGCCACACACAAGCACAGAAGCAGCAGCTGTTGGTGCTGAAGCAGCTGTTGAGAGGCAATCAAAGAAGGTAAAACGGAGCCTGGGAAGCTTTTTCAAAAAGGCCTCCGATGGCACAGCTGCTCTCGCTGACAGAGAGGCCATCGAAGTGGAGCTAAAAAGTTACCTGCAGACAATGCAGGTTGATGGAGAGACTGACCCACTGGACTGGTGGCAGCTGCACCAAGCTAATTTTCCAAGGGTGGCTAGACTGGCCCAGAAATATCTCTGTATCCCGGCCACAAGTGCTCCTTCGGAAAGGGCATTTAGCTTTGGTGGCAAGATTGTTACATGCCACCGGTCTCTGTTGAAGCCAGAGACTGTGGACAAGCTTGTGTTCCTGGCTAATAATCTTTAGGGCCTAACAAATGGTGTGTATTAAACAAAATCTCAGTGAGTGCCTCATTTTAGGATTCGTTGTTGTGTTGCTTTTTAACTGAGAAGACACCAGACAGTTTTTCTGTTCTTTGCACATTTTGTGTTCTTTATTTTTTAAAAAAAAGTAAAAGTAAAACAACATTTGCACTTTTGACTGTATATATGGCATGACACTACTGTAAAGAAACTTTTATACTTTTATATACTTTTATAATTTTCTTTAGTTGACTTATATGTCCCTTATATGTCCCTGGAAGTGTTTTATTCATTTTGTGCTTTCATTTAGCACTTTATAATGTTTTCATTTGAAGTATCTCTGCACTACACTTGGAAAAATTATTATTTTTTTTAATTTAAAATAGCCATGCCTAATACTGGAAGTATATCCCTAATTCACAGTGTCCGTTCCTTTATTAAAAAGACACCCGTTTTTTTTGTTCTCTGCATCTTGGGTGGCATTTAAGAACCAAGGACTTAAACTAAGTGTAGTGCCTTTTAGAAGGAAAGACTTTTCTTTTATTTATCTGCAACATTGTGTTGTATAATTCCAGTTTTGCTTTTGCACAATAAATGTTCTCAAAACGACATAGAACGTTTCTTTATTTCTTAAAAAGAATACATTTAGCAGTTTGGTTTTCCTAAGGGTCTATATAACCTGTTCTGAAATGGTTCTATTAAAATGGATATATATCGCAATATATATCGTTATCGCAAGAGGTTGCAATGTATATCACAATATGAATTTTAGGCCATATCGCCCATCCCTACTTCATATGACACAGATGTAATTAAGTAATATTTAAGATAGTAGTAGAAGATAGTAAAACATTGCAGGGTGTAATAAACTGCCCAAAGCTGTGTGTATACATGTGAATGTTTGTGTCTGTGAGTGTTTACCCAATGATCATGTAGATCACCTGTGGGTTCAGGAATTGAGGAGATGTGGCTGTGACACCAATAAATTTCTTTATTTTTATTTACCCTAAATCAGGACCTTTGTATCAACACAGAATGAAATGATTAGTTCTGGTAATATTGTAGGTCACCCTGTAAGTCAGCAGCCTGCTAAGGATATATAGCATTATCTTTTTCTTTAGTCTTGAGGTTCATACAGGACTTTGCCTTGGGTTTAATAATAATATAACATTGTATTTGGCATTGGAGGTGTTGGAAAATAAAATTAAGAATCACTTCTAAATCAACCGACTGCCTTTCACCCCCTCACTGTAATAATGAATACTTGTTGCCCCTTCCTGAGAGTGGTTGACCATTTGTTCATGATTCAATCAAACCCTGCTGATTATGCTGATTGGATTAACAGCTGGTAGGACTTCAGGGTATGGGGTGATGTACTTCCTTACATGCCTTGTTGTCACCTGAGTGCTTTGTTCTCCATTTTGAGGGACCGCCCCTCAAAATGTATGTAAATGTAATGTATGTAAACTGTAAGTTGGACTTGATGACTGCATAATGCTCATAATGCTCACCATGTGTTGATGCTTCATCACTGGGTGGTTGTGCAGTTGTGCTTTCAGCTGACATTGGCTCAGACATTGGAATAATGTTTTGAATACAACAGCACAATTTTATGAACCAAAAAATGACTGAAACACGCATTAGGTTTTCGACAAAACACGAATGATTACGTCACATGTGTCAAGTTTAACTATTACAAATTTTTTATGTATTTATGATCAAGTGAAAATAGCCTTGATAAGCATAAGAAACTTCTTTAAAAGCATAAAATTAGAAGGCGTCCAAACTTTTGACTGGTAGTGTAGGTGAAACCTACGCCAGCCATCATGCAACATCAGCTAACACTAGCTAGACATCAGTATTGAAATGTACAAATCCATCATGTTTATTCATAATTTCACTCACACTCTGTGCGTTTTAAGATCGCGTCAGTTTAATGCAGTAACGTAGCAAAGACGAAAAAAATACCTGAGTTAAATTTGAAGACTTCCCAACGCCGCCATCTTGATTAAATCTCCTGTTCGAGAGTGGAGCGCCACTCGCTTATGGTCTGCAGCCATGTGCACAGCTAAATGCTCAAGAGGAAGCAAGGCACAAGTGAGACAAAAAAAAACTAATAAGGATACGGGTGAGGTAAATAAAGTAAACGAGAACACAGGCGAATCAAATAATACAAACAAGGACGCACAAGAAACAACTGAGGCAGAGCGGAGCACAGGGGGGCCTCTAGAGGCACGGAGAAGATCAGCAAGGAAGGAAGCTGACAGTTTGTTATTTGTCCCTGTATTTAGTCTCTTTCTACCACCTTTAGATGAAGCATTACTTTTCGGAGCCCCAGTCTTGTTTAGACATTAAGTGCTATTGATATTGCTGCACTGTCGAATTAGATAGCATTTTTATTTATATAGCGCTTTTCAAAATCCACTTGTTGCAAAGCAACTTTACATTAAAATCTGAAAAATCTGAGTTAACATGTTTTAGGATGTTGTCAATGTTTTAACATATTCTAACATGATTTTAACATGTTTCACATAATGTAAGTATTATTAGCATGATGCTTGTATGCTTTAGCATCAGTTAGATGTCAAATACCCAATGCCTACTGACAGACATCTCTACAATGTTCAAATATTGTAATATCACTTATTACATGGTTGCAAGGGTACAGTAAATGGTTGGTAGTGTAGTTTGTATTTGTTGACTAACTATTGAGATTGGCATTTGTATACTGATTACCTTTTTGCATTTTAATAAAGTGATTTATTTTGTTTAGATCTCCTTGTTCACTCTGCTTGTGGAAACGAACCTATGTGACCTTCTGTGTAATATTATTTCCTGGTGGCATAGTCGAGTTTGTTTAGATTTGGTATTTTTGTATATCATTTCTAAACTGACCACTTGCCACACACGCAAGCACCTCACCACATGTAAATAGTTTATAAGACAGTTTTACACATTTTACCAATAAATAATTGTAATGTGTTATAAAGTGTGGTGAAGTGAAGTTCTCGGTACCAAACGCGTCCTCCACTTAACAAAGGTTTTAACGATTACCTACGAGAATAGGTGACTAAAAATTGTAAGCCGTCCTTTCTTTATTAAACGCTGCGTCTCATTTATCGTGCGTTTACATTTCTGCAATGAAGAGTAAAATAATATTTATTAAATATATTATTACATATAGTAAATATATAAGTATTAATATTATTATATTATTATTATTATTATTATTATTATTATTATTATTATTATACAAACAATTTGAATTTTGGGGACGTTGAGACACTGTTGCTATGGAGATAAGAGCTCGCTTCGTCTGTTGTCAAAAATACCCACAATGCACCGAGAAAAGGCACGAAAACATGGTGAATTTAGTGGTGTTTTTTGTTTGTTTTTAGATATGTATACCTTTTAATAACGAACTCACATTATAAGCCGCATATAACACAGTTGAATCGTTATTTGGACAGACAACTGTTGATCCTCGAGTATTTATAACGAATAGCGTTAGCATCCTAGCTTACTCTTAACGGTTATGAATCGGGTTTGATTGTCATTTAGTTGCTGTTACTAGTAGAGGGAAATAAAAAGACGTCATGCTTGTTGCATTATTGACAGTTTTTCTCCATTATTAAGGTTTAGACGTGTAGTTAAATTATCCTGACCTCTACGTCATCATGGACAAAGAAAGGGGAAACGGCGTTGTTTTCAACGCATCCAAACGAGAGCTTTTCACTGTCAACTCTGGATACAAGTCCCTGCAGAAGAAACTAAGAGCTCAGTGGAAGATTCAAAGGTAAAACTCTCGCACATGTGTTGGTACACATGCCTTAGTATAGTCATGACTACGCCCTTTGTATTACAAAACATCACTCTTCTGATTTATATTTTATAATGCTTATGAAATAAGCTTATTATTAGTGGTGCTTGCGAAGCACAGCTTGGCATCAAAATGTGTAAAGATTTGGGGGTGATTAATTTGAGAAATGTCTTGTAGAGAGAAGTGGGTAGCCTGTTATGGTTTATCATAAAAACTGTACAGCCATGCCCTACAACCACCTCAGCATAGAGAACATGATGACATAGGTGTTGTCACACCCCAGGACTAACAACCATTTAGAGCACGCTAGCTACCATCATCACAAATAAGCCAAAAAGTTATTACAAAGAAAATAACTATATATAGTGTGGAAAAAAGTTTGATTATATTATTAATATAGTAAAACATGTTAAACTTGTTACCATTGTGTTAGAAAATATCAGACCTATTTAAACCAATATAGCTACACTTTCAGGCTGGTCCTTGTCAAGCCAAAATAAAGTTTGTCCTCAAATGTTACAGTCTAGTTTTTTTTAATTATCTGTTCACTTGAAAACAAGGGATTGTTGTGGGTGTATTATCCTATCACACAGTAAATAA
This sequence comes from Yasuhikotakia modesta, assembly GCA_036877545.1. Classification (NCBI taxonomy): domain Eukaryota; kingdom Metazoa; phylum Chordata; class Actinopteri; order Cypriniformes; family Botiidae; genus Yasuhikotakia; species Yasuhikotakia modesta. Next base: position 5,853 of record JBAJNP010010794.1, read on the forward strand.
GATGTATAGTGGGGTTATAATTTCACATATCCCCTTAGCATCAAAGAGGAGCTCACCTTGGAGAAACTTCTGGGAGTGAAGTTATGGATCACCACAGGTCCTCGGGAGAGGTTCACTGCATCTGAGGTGAGAATGTGAGAAAGGGAATACTTGAACTGTGAAGTTGAAATTGAAAAGAATTCATGTTTTAAATTGCATGGAAATTGTATGTCTGCTTTGTCATTCAGCTGGAGGTTCTCAAGCAATATCTAGACAGTGGTGGAAGTATTCTTGTGATGCTGGGAGAAGGAGGAGAAATGAAGTATGACACTAATATCAACTTCCTCTTGGAAGAGTTTGGCATTATGGTTAACAATGGTAATCTAAATGGTTATATGTGTGCGTGCTTGCATTTGGTTTTTACTATCATTGACATAATTTTAAATGTAATAAGTAATGTTGAATTTGCAGATGCAGTAATAAGAAATGTTTATTGCAAATATTTCCATCCCAAAGAAGCTCTTGTGTCTAATGGTGTTCTAAACAGGTTTGTGTCTCACATTCGCACCACCAAACAAAGATTTAAATGACTACTGTATTTTGTGTTGGTTATACAGTATATAATGGTACATAAAAATGGTACGTATAAAGTCAATTAAAATATTGTTCATTAAACTATAATGCTATTAAACATATCTAAATACAAAAAAAAGATTGTGATCTAAATGCTAAACAAATTAAAACATTTACTTTAATTAATACTATAATTTTAATTAATACTTTAATTTACTGACTGCTATTTCTTTACTGTTCTCTCAACTCCTATGAGGTAGGAAAGCTGCTAAAACAACAAATGAATACATGAAAAATGTATTTGATAAAATTTTTATTGTTATTTTTGCATACATGGGCATATTTTTTTTTAGGATATTCAGATTTAGACAGTTTGCCTTTTTTCAGGGAAGTAAGTTGTGCTGCAGGAAAAGTGGCCACAGGGCTCATTGATGAGGAAAATACAAGGAACAATTCCCAGTAAGCTTGGTTTGTTTATGTGCTTGTCAGCTTTACAGATGTTTAAAGTAGAAACATTATTTAAAGTAGAAACAGAATTTAACATGCTATAAGATAACATTAGTTACATCATACACGATTTTTCTCATTTTCACAATCTACCAATTCTTTTTTTTGTGATTTAACAGAGCACTTACATTCATTTATCCTTATGGTGCCACATTGAATGTGATAAAGCCAGCTGTGGCCGTTCTGTCCACGGGCTCTGTATGCTTTCCTCTCAACAGGCCAGTCCTTGCATTTCATCATGCCAAGGTATGTACATTCACTGTACATATATGATGTCAGACTTGATGTGAGATCTTACCTTTGTTCCCCTTATTGGTTTTAATTTTATGTTTTACTTGCTCTATAAAGAATGCTGGCAAGTTGGCGGTTCTGGGCTCATGTCACATGTTTAGTGACCAGTACCTAGACAAGGAGGAGAATAGTAAAATAATGGTAAGATTATCATTCTGAATTTAAAGGAAGTTTAGATGTGGCTATACTACACTAGTAAAACAGTGTTTTACAAAAATAACCAAGGGACAAAAGTCCTTTAGTTTGTAGTGATCAAAATTAGAGAACAGGAATGATGGTAGCACAAAAAAAAATGACAACTAACATTTCTAAAGGTTACAGTAGTACAAAATTAGTAGGAAGTATGCAGGTCTTTGGTTTGAATGAATGCTTTCAATCTAAAATTACTTAAAAGTTGAGACAATGTATGCCAAGGTACATCCTTACCCTGTTCAGCATTGAATTGACAAGCAATTCCAGCTTCAGTGTTGATCTGATTGCCCATTTTCTTAATACAGAGATTCTCCGTATTATCCTGTCCTCTCATGCATTTTTCTATTGTGGGCCAACAATTGTGGGGTGAAATGTGCAATATTTTAGAAATCACAGATTTGGAACTACCAACTTTTCTTAAAACGTCTTACCATCTTGCAAATTAGTTGTGTGTATAATATTATTAAATGTTCTAGGATGTAGTTTTCCAGTGGCTCACAACCGATAATATTCATCTCAACCAGATAGATGCAGAAGACCCAGAGGTAAGCATTTACACCACTAGATGCTTTGTTTGCACACAGGCTTTGTTGTTCGAGTAGACCAGCCCATTACTACTCAAACAAAATAAAGCCTGCAGAAAATATTTATAACGTAAGAAATGTATCTGTCACCCACTAGCAAAAGAATTATGGTCATTTACCTGAGACTGTATGGCAGGGGTGCCCAATACATTGATCGCAATCTACCGGTCAGTCGCTAAGGTAGTGTGGGTGATCACATGGCATTATCATAAGTAGACGTCAGCCCATCATCTGTCCTCACGGTAATGATTATGCACTGTATTGTTCTCGCAGACACTTTAAAAAACTGTGAATAATTATAGTTCCAAATGTAGATTTTTAGAACACGCATTAGCTGCTTTGTCATCAAAGTATATTGTGTGTATGTTGCGTGAAAGAGCCGTGCGCAGTCTGCACACTCTGACGTGAACAATCCCCATGTGGAAATGCACTGCATGTATGCTGGGCAAGAGATGCATGCGCACTCCAATGCATCAAATCAATCATGTCATTTAGTTATTTATATTTAAATGTTTGAGGTACTTTTTATTATTTATATAAAATAAAATAATTTTATGATTAATAAATTAATCATAGCATGTGATTAATATATCAATAAATATATCAATAAATAACTATGTTTTGTTTTTATAGTAGGTAGATCATTTTGACTTTTTATTGGTAGCTCACAAGCCAAAAAAGTAATATATAATTAATAATACAATTATATAATAGTAATGACTTTTTGTCTATAATCACTGTTTTTATGATGTTTGGAGCCAATATCATAATCGAAATCAAAATTCAATATACTGTACAGCCCTAACAGGTATGGAGTGACATGAGGGCATTCTAAATCAGTCAACAGGTTACCTTACAGGTCAGTTACTAGGCCTAGGAACAGACATGTTTTCTTTGTTTTGAACAGATCACAGACTACACCATGCTTCCAGATACAGGCTCTCTGTCTGACAGGCTGAGGGTGTGTCTTCAAGAGGGAGATGAAAACCCACGAGATTTTACCTCTCTCTTTGACACTACACTTTTAAAACTGCACACAAACACTCTCCCATCACTGATTGAGTAAGAACCTGCTTTCAAACCCTGAAACATGTCTACCATTATTTTACATTGTTTATATAGTATTATTATTATAAATGGTTTTAATCTACAACAGATACACTATTGTAAATTGTTTTATCTATGTTTCCAGTGCTTACAAGCAGCTGAATGTCAAACATGAACCTTTGCAGCTGATAACACCGCAGTTTGAAACACCTCTGCCCCCTCTGCAGCCCGCTGTGAGTTTGTTTCACACCTCAGCTCCTGTGCAAAAACATTTGTGTTCAGTTAATAGAAGAAACAGAAATATTAGGAATACAGGAATATTCAAGGTTAAAGGGGACCTAGAGGGATAGAACGAGGTATTGACTCTTGTTCTGTGGTGTTACATAGAGAGAATAGAACTTTGGTTGAATTTGTGATGCCTCAGAAGCTGTTTAAAACCTGGTTTGAAAACCAATTTTAGTGTAGGGAATTTTTAACATGTGACCTTGCACATATCTGGCACCTTTCGGGTTGATCTGGCAACCTCATTATGACATCTGAGTGTTTCATGCGGATTGGCTGTCTTCACTGCTACACAATAGAATCATTATGTGACTTGTCATCCACCTTCTAAACACATACAGACAAACTTATTACAGCTATAGCTCATGCACAGATTAATAATATATGTTTGAGCCTAAATCGGAAGAAGACACTAATTTGGAGAAAGAACCAGTTTGGCAATGGCTGGATTTAAATGTTTCAAAATGGTAAGTAAGGAATGTTTATTTGAACACTTTCATCCATTACGCTCACACAAAGTTCCCCCATTATAATCAAATTACAAGTCACTACATCCATTTGGACATTAGTCCTTTGCAACATAAAACCATAAGTATTTTAAATAGATTTGAGCCATGGTGTGAAGTCATAATGAATAACACTCAAAGAGAACATAAACAACATGTATATATTTATTATATTTTTTAACATATACCATAGGCCCAAGATGACCCATTGACTAGCAATTTGTAATTAGACTAATCCACATTTGGTTGAGACTTACATTTGGTTGCTAAATACAAACCAAAACAGAAAAAAGACAATAAGGAAGTACATCATTGCAATCAATTTTATTATTTACCACATCTTGAATCAAACCCAGAACAAATGTATTAAAATGTTATGTATTAAAATTGAGCTTGATGTGATTTTAAATGCTGATAGAAGCCGACAGGTTTGTAAAACTGTCCGATGTAAAATGAGCAGAGCAATGTAATAATCTGTTAAATGTGGGAGTCTGATTTAAAAAACCGCTAGCCATGCATCACAACCATTAATTTTGGTGGGGAGGAGATGAAAAGTTTGCACACCGCTTGTACAGCCGGGAAGAGCAGCACACCTATAAACATGACTTGCCATTTTGCTTTGAACTTCACAAAGTCGCTGCCGCAATAACCTTAGCAGTGGCAGGAGGGCAGATGCATGCAAATTATTTTAATGAGGAGGAGGAAAAAAATCATAAGGTGCACTTTTCCAGATCTAACCATTTTCTGGCACACATTTTTAAAACATAAATTTATATACAATGGAGTGGTTTAAAATGTGTAGAACCTTTCATATGTTCCTTAAGGCAGATATACTGCCGTTTTCCGACAAGACAAGAAAAAATGATTTAGACTCTAAATCATTTTAAAAGTCTCTTTTAAAGCAAAGTTCCCAATATCAGATGTCAGCATTGTTTCATACCTGTATTCTTTTTTTGTTTTGTTTCTTTTTAAGAAATGTATAAAATACAATAAAAGTGGGGAAAAGGACTGTCATACTGTAAAATGAAAATATATATGTATTTTACCTGTGAATAACTTCTGATCATACAGGACAAAAAGTGTTGCCTAAGACATTCATTACTTTTAGGAGCTGGTTCTTTTGAACAAATTGCTCTGAAAAACTTGGGCACACAATAAGCTACCAATCTGTGTAACAAATGTAATAGGCTCTTCACTGTAAACGTAAAACTGAATAGTTTTGCTTTTTGCACTGTTTCTATCATTTGACCTGTAGTTGTGTTTCTGTGATCTGTATCTTCACTGAGACCTTGTGTTGTGTTCAGGTATTTCAGCCAGCTTTTAGAGACCTTCCCCCGCCCATGCTTGACCTTTTTGACCTTGACGACACATTTTCTTCAGAGAAAGTGAGACTGGCTCAGATCTCAAATAAATGTGAGTTTCTGACATATAGTAAGGCTAGTATATGTCAAAACCTGCTATTATATTCCTATAAAAAATAAAATTCTTAAGAATTTCACTTAGGAACCTTTTTGACTAACTTAAAATTTATCCTAAGAACATTTTTGTAATCTGGCCCCTGTAAATGATGATGATGCTGCTCTTAATGATGACGCTCGTTAATGCAAGCTTTCATTATGGAGTTAAATGTGATTGTCTGCCACAAAACATTTTCTCAGTTTGCTTAAGTGATTGAATATTAAAAGCTCTTGTATTCCCAAAGGTACTGATGATGATCTGGAGTTCTACGTACGTAAATGTGGAGACATCTTAGGAGTTACAAGGAATTTAGACAAGGACAAAAGAGATGCAAAGCACATACTTGAGCATGTCTTCTTCCAGGTGGTGGAGTTTAAGAAAGTCAACGAAGTGAGTCAATATGATAAACAGCTCCATTTTAAAGACTTGTCATTAAGTCTTTAACTTCATACAACTTTTTAACTAAAAATGTTCCTTTTTCTTTTAGGAACAAGATATTGACAGAACCGAAGCACATTTTACAACGCTCTGAAATATGTCTATGTAGAGCTGTGGAGTAACAAGGCAATGACATTTTGTATACACCCACAGCTAACTACACATGGTATAAGCTTTATTTTAATAAATAAAAATTTGTAAAACATTTTCCTTTATTAGACATATGAATTGTTCTTACATTAAACCATTGATTAGTCTACAATCAATATGCAAAAAAGGTTAAGATGTTTTTGGGAACATTAAGTCTGATTCTTAGCCTACATTTCCATGGAGGATAAAATGGTCTTGGTTTCATGTTAGCATTCCCACATTTTATTAGCCGTCAACATTGGTTGTGACTTTTCACAGTTCACATTCATAACTGCAATTTAAAGCACAATTCAAAAGGTAGAAAAGGTTCAAGACTTTATTTTTGAAAACGTTTACAGAGTGTAAATACATCATATTATATGTTTACATAGTTGTGGATGCCATTCAAAAGACATGTTGCCTGCCAAAAAGGAATACAAATTAAAAGGGAACATTCCATTACTTACAAAACAAATATATAAGCATACATACCCAACATGTTTACCAAATCGCCAAATTAGATAAAGTGTGCTCTTCATCTGTTAGCTGTTGGATGGAAGGAACTTCAGATCTCAGCCATATAATTTCTTTCAAGGAGTACGGGAGCTCCTCTGAAACATGTGGATGAGGCAACTTTCCAGGCCATTTTAGCGGGATCTCTGAGGGTGCTGAGGTGTTAATGGGACTCCACGAGGACTCCAAGCATGACTTTGGGCTCTCCACTATAGGCTTTACAAGAGACACTTCCCATGAGGGATGAGTGGTGGTCAGGTCAATACATGACAGGTCCAGCAACTCTGTCTGGATAGGCTTTTGAAGTCTCGCCCTCTCATAAGGTGTGGAGGACTTCCCCTCCACTGGACTGTTTAACCCTGTGTTCATAGTGTTGCCTGGGGAAAGAATGTTGTTGCTGAGTGCAACTAGAGGTGACAAAAGATTTGAGTAGTTCAGACAGAGTCCAGCTGTAGGGTTTGGCTCCAAATACTCCAGCACAACACCTTTACTTGGTTTCAGGACAGCATCAGCTGAAACCATAGAAGACAACATGGTCTCATCTGCAAGAAAGCCTCTCTCAAAGTCTGATAGTGACAGACACTCAAAGCTCCTGGTCACTTCTAGGGAATAAAATATTTTGAATGTGTTTAAACCTTATATAACCTAAGAAAAAGAGATTAGGCATGTTACATATTGAGATTTTACCATTTTTGTCACGTTCTGCGTCCATGGGGAAGGTTTGGCATTAATTGCTGTCAGCTGATATTTATAGCTGTGCCTAATTAGGTCATTTATACTTCTTTCCCAGCAGGGCGGTGCCGGCGCTGGAGCTGAACTGGTGCTGGTGCTGGTGCTGGTGTCGGCGCTGGAGCTGAACTGGTGCTGGTGCTGGTGCTGCACCGGCGCATTTCCACAGATTTCAGCACCGAAATTAGTAGCAAAATGTTACCATGGTTACATTCGCGTAACCGTTACTTACGAGCACAATTCACGACGCAACATTACAACTGGTTCTGCGTTACATGTTTTTGGGGGAAAACATGAGCCGATAAACATTTCATACTTGTTTTGCTTTTTCTGAACTCGCTGACAAATATTGTACAGCTTCAATTTGAAGGGTGGTTGCATATACGACAATGAACCGCTTCAATAACAGAAGGAGATTATCTTTCAGAAGAAGACGGTAGGCAATTTATGTAGGCTATAATCTCGGTCAAATTTCACACTTTACCATAGTTTGGCAGTACAACACATACACTTTTCCATTAAGAATGAACCGTGTCAAATTTAAATATGTTATACCGTTTTAAAATGCTTTTGCTAAAAAAGTGTATTATGTCCGCGCAAAGCGCAGGTGGAAGTTTGTTCTAACGTTACCTTAGGAAACGCGCTGTGAGCTGCATGTCCACGGATGTTGCCGTTTTGGCAAACGGAACTGCTACGTGAGGCACATCGCAACCGGCTTGTTCCCGTAGCTCAACAGGCAGGACGTTGCGTTAATAGCGCAAAGGTTGTGGGTTCGAATCCAGGTGAAACTTTACAATTAAGTTTCTGACATTTTTGTCAAAATTGAGTTATTGACAAATTCCTTCTCTAATATAACATATTTGACACTTATGTCAGTTTTGTTATATACAATCCAAAAGTGAAGTACTGATAAAATGTATACCTTGAAATTCACTGTAAATTGCTTTGGATTAAAGCGTATGACAAATGAATAAATGTAATGTAACATAATATTAGCATCATTTTGTTAACAACACAGCAACTAAAGCTCTTTGCAGTAAACAAAAAAAAACTGCTTATCTGACATGATCCAGCTACATCGATAATCCATGTTAACTGGTAGTCTATCATTTGGCTGTTCGGTTTCATTCAGGTATCTTACATTAAAAAGCGCTTAATAAAACCAATTGTTATCAGTTTCCACTTGTGTTGAATAGGTTTTAGGCTTTAATTATCTGACACTGTTTGATTGACACTTACCTTGAAACTTTTTTGTGATCTGCAAAATGTGTGCCTTGGGTTGCCGATTCCTGCATAGGCCTATAAGGTTTTATATAATGTTACAATCTCCAGGATTAGGATTAATCGTTTGTTATTTACTTTTTGTGATTTAGATGTTATGGCTTCTTAGACAAAGAGCATCTCCTGTAGTTTGGACACACCCATGAATGAGCCATTGGTGGAATGAAATAGTTCCTATGTTTAATCACACTCTGTTTATCCAAAGCTTCAGAGTTTGTCCAGAGACCTTTGACTACATTTGCCACCGCCTTGGACACATAATCGGTAGACGAGACACCAATTACCGCTTGTGCATACCTGTGAGAAAGCGAGTTGGCATTAACTGTGAATACAGAACCCTGAGTCATCTGTTTGGAGTGGGCATTACCACAGAATTGAACTCTTTGAGAGATTTCTGTGACGCTGTCATTAGGGTGCTTCTTCCTGTTCACATAGTATTCTTTCCATGTTCGATGGCAAGTATTACCATGTTCGATGGGGTGTCCCACAATGCATAGGAGTTATTGATGGAAGTCATATTCAAATAATATCTCCAGAAGAATATGCCAGTGACTTTTTTTAATAGAAAAAGGTGGCACTCCATAGTACTGCAGGGAGTTGTCAATGGCAAAGGGCTATTTTGGGATGTATGTGTGGGGTTTCCAGGGAGTTTCTATGATGCCCGAGTTCTTAAACAGTCAGATTTGTGGGAAAGATTGGGTGATGGACAGCTACTAAACAGACACAGGATAAACATTGCAGGGTATGATGTTGGATGCTTTTTGATTGCTTGTTTTTAGGCATGTTTTTTACGCCACAGCAAAATACAACGGCGTAAAAAGTGTCGTAAATGCGGCCAAATACGCCCCTTTGTATTACGCAACGGCGTAAAAAGCGCCACCTTGAGGTGTAAATACGTGCGTATTGTGCGTTGTGTGTGTCAGGACGCGTAAAATACGCGCGTTCTCCTAACATGATAATGAGCTCCTCCCTCTCTCTCTCCCAGCCGCTGAGTTTGAAGCGCCGGCGCCCAATCGCTGCTCGAGTAAAGCAGACCAAACCTGTCCAGCACAGGTCTCCTGCGAGGCATAGTTTGCTCTAAAGTTTCATTTGCGTGGGTCAATGTTTTTTGATGGTAGCCTGATGAATGAGCTTTGATAAACATCCTGTAAATGAGCTTCGTTGTTCATTTAAATTCCTGGTACTTTTTGATGGTACTTTAAATTTGCATTTCTTTCTGACTTTGTCTTACTTGTAGGTCAGCTATGTTCTGGATAAGGTTAAGCCCTTCAATGAAATTATTATTAAGGGTGGTCCTACACGTTTGACCAGGGAGAACCTGTTGTCTTTAGGTCTAAACAGGGAAATGGACTGAATGGTGAGTAAAAGGTTTTGAAATGTAAAAGTACTTAATATGTTTTGTCCATTAAAAACAGTATATACACATATATATACACAGTGCTGCTTGAAAGTTTGTGAACCCTCCA
>JBAJNP010010795.1:0-15827 GCA_036877545.1 Yasuhikotakia modesta
GTTTGCGTGTCTGTGTGTACGTAAGATGACTGTTTGCCGAGCGCAGCTGTGCATGTGTCTGAATGCAGAGTTTACGCCTGAAACAGCCGATGACAGTCTTTTGGAGAGTCGTTGTATTAACATTGTCGCTTGGGCCTAAAACATTATTTGAAACATTTTCTAATTCTGTAATGATCTTAAAATAATACATAACATATTTTTTCTATAATTTTAACATTGGAAAAAATGACCTCACCTTTAGCTTGTTGTTTTATACATACTAGCTGGATTTTGTGGGTTTATATAGCCAGTTCAAAGTCATGATTTGTTAGAAAGAAGAAAATTAAAAATACATGTGTGTGTTACACTGAAAGATTGATTGTTGTTTCATTAAGGGCCTGATTTGCTCATTTTGCTGTGGGGTTTGGTTTGGTTTTCTTGTTGTTGAATTGTAAATGAGAGCTTGTGAATTAGCCGCCTTCATCCTGTTTAATGCATTATAATTTAGGTGCTTGTGAATAGTGGTGCTAATGCTATCTAGTTCAATGCTGTGAAAGGTCTCAGGATTTATGTGGCATTGCATGGCGTTAGCAGCACCGCTTCCTGAGCCGAGCGGAGGAATGAAAGCTGAGGAAATGCGGGCACACGGAGAGCCCTGACTGGCTAAATAAATTCATAAAAAGCCTGTGTGATATATGGAGCCCAGATCCTCACGGACGAATGCCGGAATTTTGTGACCTGAATTCACAGGAAGAATTCCATAAATTCAATAAAAAAAAGCCCTGGTGCTTTTTCATTCTCGCTCTGTGACTCCGCTTCCATCCTGGTTAGCTTGATGAGTGTTTTAGCACAGACGCAGGAACGTTCTGGAACGGAATTAGTGCTGCTGGATGCATTCCTCCAACTGACTGAGTCTGATTCATTCAATTTGTTTTGAAATGGGAACTTTGTTTTGCTCACACAACTCTGACTTGTTTGGACACAACGAGACGTCTTCTGTTGAGTGTCACGCTCAAGGTGTGGGGGCAGATTAGCTGTGCTGTTCTGTGAGTTAGCTGTGCTGTTCTATGAGCTGTGCTGTTCTATGAGCTGTGCCGTTCTATGCCACTCTATAATTCAGTGCCAAAACAAACTAGCCACAAGAACATGGATTTTATTGCTTTTTGCTCTCCAATAATTTCACCCATTTCCACTGATTTAAAACTATTTAAGATTTATGTGTAAAGACTGTTGCCATTGACTGTTAGTCAATGAGGAAATCATTTATTTATCCCCCCACATTCTTCTCCAGCCTCCATCTGAAGGCCTTCCAGCACAAAAACAACAGCAGACTCATCCGCTCTGTCTTCACCCACAGGAAACCGTGAGGGAGACCCCGAATTCCACCGATAGACAGAGATGCTCCGCTGACAGAAACATGCATTAAATGCGGAAAATAAGTGTGTGTGTGTGTTATTGCAGGAAAGAGAGCTGTGACCTTTAAACCAGGTTTCACATCTGGCTGAAAACACACCAGCTTCTGAAATAATCCCTCCTGCCATGGACAGGAAGCTGCTTTCTCCCAGACCACCACACATCAGCCTTTAAACACACACGCGCATACTTGTGACGGGGGGAAATATTGTATTATTTTACCTCATGACACTGAAGAATAACTATTTTTGTTTTGCAGTTTCATATAATACATTTTTGGGGAATGTATTATAGCATTAGTTTAATGCATTTTTTTTAACAAACTAATTAACTACGAAGTGCAAAATGCACAAAAAATGCAACTGAAATGTCTTCCACTAACTATAAAGACTATTTTGTACAATATGTATAAAGTGAGAACTGTATTATAGCGAGAGCACCAGATATTGATATAAAGTTGTGTTGCCAGATCCTCTGCTAAAATGTGGGTAGTTTTATAGCTTGGGCAGTGCTAAAATAATAATGTTTAATAATACAGTGTAAATGCACTTCCTGAATTAGACCGTGTGTTGTGTGTGTGTGTGACGTTCCTGTATGTTGCTCTAGGCAGCAGTTTCAGCTCTGGGTGATGTATGGGCAGGCAGGCTGTTTCCACGGGAACCAATCCATCACAACGCTGTCAGCCGTCAGCAGGCCGGTCCCGTGCAGAACAGCCCGACCTCCACTCACCGCAGGCACAGAGCCAAAGAGAGAGAGAGACAAAAGACTAGCAGACCTCACAACTGTAACACTGTTGTTACTGACTGTGATATGCTGCACATGGTCGGGTGACATAATGGTCTGATTGATAGAGAGAGAGAGAGACATCCAGCAGCCTGTCACACGTCTCATTACAGCCTGAACGAGTGATGCTGCTTGAGGAGGAAAACCCCTGGATATCCCTTCCTCCTCTCATCCATCCATCTCTTCATCTTTTCCCGTTACTCGCCCTTCAGTCTGCTTTGACCTGTTCTGCTCTTCTGTAATCTACCACCACTGACAGGACCGGCTGGTCTGGGAACAGTGTTTGTAAGGGACAACATGTGGTTTAGGTTTACAGAAAGTGTATGCAGAAGTAGAGTGACTTCAGAGTGAGACCAAATGCTTTAGCTAGTGTATTGTTTTAATATTTTAGCGTTTCTGTCTTTCCTATCAACATTAAAGCAGGTGATTTCCTCAGAAACAAGGTGTCAACTGCTGCTGTGAGTTTTTGCTGTTGTTTTATATAATTTGTGCCGGAAATGTTGAAATTGTCCCAGAGTAATGAGCGCTACTCATGATCTTAGTCCTGACAATAGTAGGAAGACCAACATTGAAGAGTGTTGGAAAGTAAGGGGGGCTGTGTGTGTGTGTGTGTGTGTTACATGTTACATGTGATAAAATGTGTTTTTTGAGTATTACTATTAGTATTGTTATGGCTGTTATTATTAGTGTGTTTTGAAGGAGGCTACAGTGATGTGATATGTTACCATAAAACATGGTTACATTAAGTTGTTTGTTACGAAGCTTCAGGATGTATCTGGTCAGATTTACAAAACAAATTCAGGTTGATTAAATATAAACATTGAACATTTTGCTGAACGTTTTGTTTTATTTTTCAGGCCTGAGATCTTGTAGCTCTTAACTGTTGTAATGTACTAAGTATGAATTTATACCAGATTCTTCAGTGCTTTGGTTTAAGTGCAGGGCAGGAATTTCATTCTGTGACTTGAAGTTATTACTGGGAAATCCCTAAACATCCCAGGATTAAGGGTCTTTCCCAAGGATGCGCTGGTGAGGCTCCTGGCTGGTTTATGGAAACTGCAGCTACAGAATTATGTAGAAACCTCAGCAGATTTCCTGTTAATTTATACGCCATTATTTATAAAATTCCCTGCCTTTTGCATTTGTGTTTAATACATATTTTGGCAACCAATTAGAATACAGTAACATTTCTGTTAGTTTAACATATTCCACCATGTTTAAATCCATTCCTAAAGTACTGGATTTATCAGAATTCCCACGATTTACCTCACAATCAGACCAGCAAAAATCATTTATTGCTGTCCTACATGGACTTGTGTTGCGAAGATGAAACTAGCAGCCTTTCGGTTATTAACCTTGAGCTATAACCACTTCACCACACTGCCAAAGAAGAGAGAGAGAAAAGTCAAAATAGAGTTGAAATGTATTACAGATGTACAATATTAATCACTGTCATACTGACACGACATATGTTTGTACAGGAAGAATAAACATGAATTCCTGCAGCAGACGAACAGCTTTGCATTGTTTTTCAACGCATCTCCTGCGCCTTTAATCTGCTTTTTTATTTACTGAACTCTTACTTGACGTCTGAGTTACAGTCAGATTTTGACACCATCAATACGCAGGCAGATACGATCAACAGCAGTCTGTGATCAAAGCCTGCGACGGCTTGATAGCCTCCAAATATTCTCTGTTCTCAAAATCATTAACAGTTTGTAAACACGTCATCTTTCTGGTTTCATACACAAAAACGCTTTTGATGGGCTGCTGGTCTTAATATCAGGACATGCAGGCAATAATCTCACCACATTTTCTGTTACAAAAAACAAACAAACTGCATTTGTTTGTTTAACTGATGGGATTTTGAGTGCAGATGTTGGCTCACAAACTCCGTCATTCCTGTGACAGTTTTATACTTACATACACAAACAATGTGAAGATGCTGAACAGAATAAAGTTAAGAGGCAGCATATTTGTGTCTTTATCGCAAGGAAATCACAAGAAAATAGACTGAATAGACTATATAGAGTTTCAGAATATTTTGTGAGGGGATAAATTGTGAGTTGCATGCTATTTAATTCTTGGCGGTGTATCTTGTTTTATTAACTTTTGGATATTTCTTGAGTTTTTACAACCGTTTGTGCAGTGCGTGTGTGTGTGTGTGGGTGTGTGTGTGTGTGTGTGTGTGTGTGAGAGAGAGAGAGAGAGAGAGAGAGATAGCTGTTCTCTTTTTCTGCTGTGCCYTGGACAGACACACATTACAACCCCACATTTGCTTTCCATTACAGCTCTGTAAAGTCTAAACTCACACCAGTTCCCATAATTCCCTGGGAACAACTGGAACAATCACTGCCAGGGACTAGCAGAGAGCACAGAGACAACTGGCAATGGCATATCTACACCTCTCAAGTCTTTACCGTGACAACATACTTACCTAGATATGTGATTTTTGTTGAGATTTTTGTGTGGTTGTATTGTTGTGTGGTGGTTACTGTAGTGCGTGTTGTGTTTTGAAGCAGCGTTGTGTGGTTGAAAGATGTCAACAGTGCTGTGTGAGGTGATGAGTTGTCATTCAGCCCCTGAGGAACCTGAGGCGGATGTGAAGGGTTGTGTGTGCGAGGAGGGATGAAACCTGAAGTTCAAAAAAAGTTAGAAGGTGTGTTTGCATTCATATTATCTCAGTGTGAAAAAATTAACAAAGGTTTCAAGGAACATCTTATGTGCTTCCATATATTTACTTCACAGCATTCATTGTTTTTAATTTAAAATTCCTAGTACTTAGAAATTAGGTTTTGAATCTCAGATTTTCAATGTGATTTTCAAACCACACATGCGTTCAATAGTGACTTTAGGGTCTTTGACACACACCCACCCTCCAACAACGCTTCTCTGAAGATGAGGTCACATCGAGTGTCAAGGAGCCATGCATGGCGTGATGCCCCTTATTTATTCTCTCTGTTCACCACACAGTCGTCACAAAGCGGCCCGTAATGGCGGCTGTGGGGCTGCATTTTAATGCGCCGTTATATGAGAGGTGTCCTTCACAGCGAGTGTGTCTTACACAGGTCAGAGGTCATGACCCCTCACGCACCGTGTGTTTACCAGCTTGCAGTAGTTGTGGGCTTCTGTGGGGAAACAGGAGGGGGCAGTTAGATGAACGCAGGCTGTCATTGGCTGTGGCGGATTTGTAGCCACACAGCCATAGATCTCTCTCACAAAGTTATTCCATATGGTGACCGTCAGGATCTGGTTTACAAGCCGTGAAGGAACGAGGATTGTGTTTTTCTCAGGGGTCACGTTTGCTTCATACTGAAATTTTTATGTTTAGTATTTTTTATTTTAAAAGTATATTTATAGTCAACCACAAATTGCAAAAAAACGAAAGACAGCAAAAGGAGAGGGTGTGTGTGTGTGTTGTAAACGGTGTTTCACAGAAAGCATGTTGCTCCAACACAATGTAACAACAGCACTTAGCAGAAATGATCACTGTTGTCTTTCTCCTTAAGCGAATATAATTGTGAGCGTGCTGAGAGGGTCTAAGTTAGGCCGTGACTCCTCTCCACTAATGTTAAAAATAAACCAAGCCTTGGAGATTCATTAGAGAATTGAATAGAATCAAGAGAGTCTAGCGGCTGAAAACATCCCCTTAATAAGATGGTTGGTAACATAAAAGAAACTCAGCCAAGGTCCTTTATTTTCAAAAACCAGTGAAGCCTTTGAAGAGGGCTTAGGAACAGCGTGAGGGGAGAGATGAAGAGTGGAGAGGCAGAAGAGATATCCTTGGAGAACTATTTCTGTCCCAGGAGGGAAGCGATGGAGGGGTGGATGTGTGTGTGTTTGTAGCGCGGTCTCCACAAGCGTGTGTGTATGTGTGTGCTAGCAGTCTCAAAGCACACAAACACATGCATATGTCATGCTATGTGACTCGTGTAGCTGTGAGTGCTAAAGGTGAGGTTTGTTCAATGCTTGTGTGCACCTGTGTGTGTTATTAACCTTGTTCTGGCTGTTTTGCCAGGCTGGTCCATGGCAGACGGTGCGAACCCGGTCTCTCGTCTCATTTATATTTGATGTAAGAAGAAGTGCATTTCAGCCTTGGTGTCTTCTGATGAACTTCTGAGTTGGTAAATGTGTGTGTTTATGATGAGGGTGTGTGTTTATGATGAGGGCGTGTGTGTTACGGTAGAGGATGGATTGGGGCTAAATCGATGGTGATTTATAATTTACTGTTGGAAGAACATATCGCTGTGTGTGAAGCTTGTATCAGGGTTCATCTATATTACATTAGGACAGAAAGTCTCGCTTTGCGCTGGACAACAGCCTATTTTAGCAGGGTCTTACGAATGCACTATTGCACTATTATTTTAAAATGAGGAGATATTGAGTCCTTCAAAATGTACTTGAAACTATAAAGACAACATTCCAGTTGTATTGTTGTTGTCAAGTTTGTATTGGGTTTATGAGAAAAGGCTGTTGTGTGTCTGACTGTTATTAACAATCGTAGATTCCTTCCCCCTCGCACAACAAAGACCCCCACCCACCATGTCTCAGTATTAATGCAGTGGTTGTCAGTACGGTGGTGACCAGGTAACAGCAGGCATATGGAGAGATCGGACAGGGCCCCCCTTCCGCTCTGTGCAGCCCACCACACCCCACTGAAAGAAAATCCAATTCCATTATACCTCACACACAAACCCCCCCATTCCTCTTTCTTCACCTTATTCACACACACACACACACACACACACACACACACACACACACACAATATTTAGGTGTCCCACTCTTTAGAAGTCTATACTGTTCACCTCATTGTTCCTTAGAGGGTCTTTGATTTGCATTTTAATGTAAAAATGGGGCGAGATTTAAAGCAGTTTAATTTGGACTGTTCATTTAGACAACATCTAAAAAACTGGAGTTATTAGGAGTTATTATAAGAGTGTATTTCTCTGTCTTATGTTCTGCTTAACTGCAGCACAGAGCAGAGCTGATCGTAAACACAGCGGCCTTATAAACTAAACTAGAATTAAGAAACACACTGAGAATGTTTCTGTTTATTTCATTTGTGTTTTGAGGTTTACACAGCTTGGTTTCTGTGAGGAAACACAAGCAAGCTTTGCCCTGCGGGAGTCTGTTGTCATGGAGACCTGCATCCAGCCCAAAACTGGGATTATTAGCATCGGAGCAGTTGATTGGTTTGCGGTGGTAATTAACACGGGTGAGGTTACTTAGTTCCCCTGTAAGCAGTGGCTCTCCGCTGCTCACGCAGGGGAACAGGGAGGAAAACATACGCTTACACGCTGTTGCTTTATTACTTGTGGAAGTCTGGGAGAATTTTAATACGTATGCGAGGGTCCTCCGTGTGAGGAGTTAATGCTAGTGAAGCAACTTAATGCTAGTGAAGCAACTGATATTGGGAGGAGCTGGTGGTCTTAACTACAATAATGAAGGCAAATGGCTGGTCGTTTAGTCAGTTAATCTATGTAGATAAACTGCCTAGATGCTTATCTACACAGTTGTTAGTGCCAGCAGTTAAGTTCAGAGAACGGAGGTGATTTCAGTCACTCCCTGCCTTCTTTAAAGACCTCATGAAATTGCATGAGTGGAGTTTTCCTTCCTGTGGTAATTTATTTCCTATTGAAGCAGCTTGTTGGGATAGTACGTCCCCTTTTTGTAAATAGCCAATAGAAACCACTTTTAGGAAGCACAGCACAGTCAGGGCACAGCAATGAACAATTATTAGTTCTTTCGAGGTGGTAAGAGTGACTTTCTTATTCTGTAGAGCATTAAAGTGGGTTAAAGTGAGACTGTATGAGACATGATGAGTCATCAGTATGTTTTCACTGGAACGTATTACATTAAAATGTGTGTCTTTGATAAATATTCATTTTGTCAGCATGACTTTCAACTTGTCAACAGGACCAGTCAGGCGAATGCCCAGCTAACAATTTTAGGTTGTAAAAATGTTTCCCCACATTTCCATGATGTACAATGTTGCTTTGAAAGTTCTAGTTCCAATTTCTTAGATGTTGTATTAACGTTATTGCTTGGTTAAAAGAACAGTATTGAAACATTAATAATTCTGTAATGTTTTTAAAATGTTACACAAACAACGTTTTGATACAAACACCTTCCTGTTAATGTTACTGCGATAATATTTTTAATAACTTTGTGGCAACTTATAGAGAACATTTGCCAATGTTGAACATTAAGCCTGTGTCTGCTAGCTTCAAGCCATCTGCACAGCTAACAAAGTTTTGCTGGTAGGTTCTGTTTAATAATATAACAATAACAGAACAATGTGTTTTGATTTGTGGCCCTGCAGAACTGTAGCAGAAGGTGTGAGATGTAATACACGCTGGAGTTCAGCAGGGCATGTTTGCCAAAACAAGGATGTGTGTTTTCTTTTTATTTGTTTCCGACCGAGCCGACGCTGAGATGTTAGTCGCACGGAGGAATATAAACAGACTGAGGCTTTGGTTCATACATACTGATGTGCTGCTTGTTACTGGTTTATGGAGGGACAGACCTGCCTCTAACGGCTGAAGGAAGCAGCAACAGAGTGGAAATGAGCTCAGGCCTTGTGTTTCAGCAGCTAAAGAGCCCCGTTACTGCTGCTGAATGCACAAACAGCACAACATCCTCCAGCTGTATTAAACACAGTGAGCCTGGAAAATATGAAAATCATATTTGCTGTCGTTGGTTTTTGGTTTAACATTATTTTCATTAAAATGTTTTATTTAATATACGATTTTATTTGATTAAAGTAATAGAAATTTTTGATTTGCTATAGATTTTCTTCACATACTTTTTATTAGGTAAAAGATCGTTTTTATTAAATGTTAAATTTTATAACAGTCATGGGAGTTTCTATAGCGTGAATATTTATGCTTGTCAATTTTGAAATATTTATTAGATCTGTATTTTAACATTGCTCAGCAGGATTTTCAAACTTACTATTTGCTGCAGCGTGAACAAAAGACTGAAACAGTTAGTTTAGCTACTGAAACACTCACAGTTATTTTAGGAAACTAAGGACAGCGGAAACCCCAGAGCAGATCTGTGACCTTTGACCTCCCTGAACCACCATAACCAGATTCAATGAATTTCATAGAAATTGAAATTTCATTTCTTTTCATTCTGTCCCAGTTTTATAAGAATTAATATTCCATTTCCATGATTTTGTCCTTTACTGTCCCCTATTAAATCAGCAAATATTGGGCCCTTATTTTATATTTCATGAGTTAGTAGAATAAAAAAGCAATGTCAGGTTTCCCAGAGACTGAGCGTCAACCAATCAGCAGCTCCCATCATCCTCGCTGCTGAGAGACGATGTGTTGTATTGAAGCGGCACAAGGCGAGGTGGGTGTGGCCAGACCTCTGGACGTGTCAGAGCTGGAGTGACAGATGGAGACAAAGAAAGGAAAAGTATAAAGATGGGATGAGGTGAAAGAAACGGACCTGCTGTGTCCTTCTGTCAGGCTCACACTGAGCCGGGCCGATCCCTGCAAACAGTGGGGTCTTAATCCGATGCTTTGTGTTTGTTATGTGTAAGTGTGTCTGTATTACTCCAGCAATGAGCCACGGGGTGGGAAAAGGGGCGGAGGTGATGTCATGCGGCCCGCAGGAGGGGCGGGGTCAGGGCTCTCTGGCTGGGGGGCTGTGATGGGTGGCACACTCACTCTCCAGCCTCAAAGATCTCACTAAAGCCCTTCGGACGGGACGTATCATTGAGTTAGTGGAGTGTGTGGAGGGGGGGCCTCTGCTGTTATTTGTTTTGACCTCAGGCATGTCAGGCCTGTTTCCAATTACAGCCTTAAATCTAGTGGCGTGTATTTCTCAGTGTTATATGGGATCATAATTGACTATAACTGCACCCTCTTAACTTTAACCAGGTGTGCTGGCCAAACTGCTGAGATTAGACTCAAGCTTTTACAGTGTGTGTGTGTTGAGTAAGTCATGCCAGGGTTCCACACAAGGATCCAATTTGGCGCTGAAGGAACACTAGTGAGATTACCCGTGACTTATCACCAAATCTACTGCTGTTGAGCGTTTGTGTCTGAACACCGAGTCTCCGCATGTGCGTTCGGGAGTCGTGCTAGTGGACAGTGTTGTGTTTTATGAGCTGTGTTAAATGGTTGTTGTATATTTGTTTTAGCCGTGCTCTCCTGAGGCCCAGTGCAGCTTAGCCCAGCGTAGCAGCCGTAACCGCAGCCATTTTTCCAAGTTTAAGGATCATATGTTTTGAATGTTCATTAAACTTAATGCTTTTTTTATTTAATGAAAACATTAGGAAGACGTTCTTACAACACATACTGTTAGAGAAACAATCTATGATCTTCAGTGGTATAAAACAAACTTTATTGTTTTTTAAGTTAAATGATTTGAATTTAACTGCTTGAATACCACAGTTACACAGAGGAGAGTTAATACCCGGTTCTCGGTTCCTCACTAATTACAGCAGGAACATAAGAACCACACATTAGTGTGTTAGTGTTGTCAACATCATTTACTAATCAGCTGGAGACACACTGTGGATGTGACTAATTATTAGTGGGTTGGAGATGTAGACGCTTGGGTAACTAGGGTGAAAATCACACTATTATGGGGTCACACTATTACGGGCGTGATGCAGGACCCAGCCATGGAGAGCACTACACTAAGTGCACTCCACCAAGTGCACTACACTCTCAAGCATGAAGATGCAGTAATTAGTATGTTGTCAGCTTTACTCTTGACCCCGTGTGTGTGATATTGGACTGAAAATACATTTCTGCCCACAGCGTGTCACTTCCTGCTGTGTGACCTAATCTCCTCACATGCCTTGGAAGCCCGTACACAAACATCTGCTTGTGTGTCTGTGTGTAGCACCATCACAAACATTCGCTGTGCATTTTATATTGAAGAAGATGCTGTTATCTTGTTTTATAGCCTTTAAAAATCCGGTCAGGGGTTTTGAATAATTCATGTCTGACATCTTTAGGGCTGTTACAGAAAGTTTGTTGATATTGACTAAGTTTAAATGTATTTCCTTTGATTAGACAAGCTCACTAGGTTTTGCTGATATTACGTCTTGCTAAGTATGACTGAAATTATAGTGCTGTATACTAAGTATGTGTGTGTGTGTATTGCCTTTGCTGTAAATCAGTGTGTGTTTGTGATTTTTGAGAGATTAAGTTTCACAGGAAATCTTACTCACTGTTGTCATTGCATCTTTCTTTCTGTTTGTTTTTTTCTATGTTGCTTCTCAACTGTGCTGTCTTCAATCAGGTAAGAGAAATATAGTTTTCCATAAGCATTAAACACTTTGTTTGTTTGTGATTGTGTGTGTGTGTGTGTGTTATTTAAACCATGTGACATCATACATTTTCTGTCTGATGCAGACCTTTACTGATATCTGATCCCGCCCAGGCATTTATCTAATTTCATCTCTATTATTATTGTTCCTGCCTCTCTCTCTCTCTCTCTCTCTCTCTCTCTCTCTCTCTCTGTCTCTCTCTCTCTCTCTCTCTTTCTTTTGGAGAGACCTTTACTTATCTTGGCTAATGACTTCCAAATGCTTCATCAGCATGTAGCCTTAACCTTGCTGTTGTTTCCAAACAACATAACAGCTCTAATTAACTGCTTACACACACAAACACACACATACTTACAGACACACACACACAGTCTAAGCCAGTTTCTCCCCTCTGAGTTGTTTGGCCAGCACTCTATATAGTTTTAGTGCTACAATGGGAATATATTTATAAGAGCTTTGTATGGAAGGATGATGTTAGAATCACTGGCTCTCGCCTCACTGGTCATAACAGCAGATCTTGTTTTTTGTTTATTCCATACAGGGTACGGCTGTATTTAGTCAGGGGCTTTACGTATGTATGTGTTCTGTCTTAGATTTAGCATTTTTGCAGATTAGCATTAACTTACAGAACCCATCGCAGTCTGATTAGGAGGACAACAGTGACGTTTATGTACATATTCAACTTTTGATCCTTTACCCAGTTTTTACTCCTCTGGTCCATGGCAGGAGTTGTGAAATGAAGGCAGAGAGTGTCTCGTCGCTCGATAAACAGATCTTAAGATTTCCAGCTTAAGTCCTGCTGAGGAGAAACCTGACCTCATAAGTTTATTAATAACTTTTATATGAAATATTCATCACGGTTTCTAAAGTCTCACCCGGCGCCGCGCTTAAACGCAGGACTTGTATTCTTTCGGTGCGCTGGATGTGATAAGCGTGCCATCGTCTCCTTAATCAAATTACTTATGAACCGAAATTGACAGTTTTCATTAATTATAAAGGATTATTCTAATTGCGATTCAAATTTATTCATTTAGAACAGACGGCATTCAGTAATATTTCAGCGAATTTGCATATTAAATGGAGAGGGCGGTTGATTAAGGATGCTAATGTATGCGCGGTGCCTTATTTTGTTTCTGGTGGCCATATGGGGCGTGGTGGCTGGGCAGGTGAATGTGTTAAATTTGTTTGACAAACACGGAAGGAGACACACATCCGTGACCCCCGGCTAACTCTGCTCCCTCCTTTAGCTTTAGTTACTGCTCTGCTATTTAAAGAGTCTCTTGGCTTCAGAGCAGTCAGACTATTTAAGCAATAGTTAAGATATTGAATCATCACATTGTTTCTATTTGTGCTAGTTTTTGTAGTTATGTCTGAAATGTACTAACGTTATTAGTTGCTCTTAAACAAACTGGCATGATGTGGTTACAATTAATTTAAATACTATTTTACACAGCAGTTGTGTCTTATTTGTCCTCTGTTCGCAATTTATATAATTCATTGTTTCCTGGAGTTTCTTTGCAACCTAATTTGTAACGTTTTGAATGGTTCCTGAATGCACAGCAGGAAACTGTGTAATTCATATTCCAACTCCATGCAAAGGTCATTGTTTTACTGAAATTTACTGCAACGGTTACGCAAACGATGAAGAAAGGAGTAAAATGAGGACATCAGCTCTGCATGTATTACAAAATGTGCCCTTGCTTTCTCTGAAACTCTGTATCAAATTAAATATAGCTTCTGTGCTATACGTTGAATTCAGTTTGTGGATACTAGGTTTCACTCTTTCTGTGCTTAGACATCATTTCCAAGTGAAGATAAACTATAAGCCATAAACTTACTAGTGCACAATTTCTGTATGGTTTATTTCTGTATGGTTTATCTGCTAGTGCAATTCGATGACAAGGAAGTATTGTTTGATTGTTTAGCAGGGGTCAATGCTTTAGACAGGTCAGTGTTTCCCCCGTAGCTTCATTCAGTGTTTGGGCGTTTGTGCTGAGTGTCCCTGGGCCACTTGAAACGAAATAACCAAGAGCAGCTGCTGGTGTGTTTAATTAGTAGAGTTTGTGTGTGTGTGTGTGTGTGTGTGTGACTATAATGATGCTGAAACAGATCTCATGTTTAGAAGGCAGAGTATTGACAGACTTTGAGTGGTTCTGTGACAGGGGCTATTCTTCATTACTCATGGCCACAGGGAGGGGGCGGGGCTTACGCTTGGCTGGCGGTTCGGGTGTTAATGGGTCCTAGGCTTTGGCAGTGGGCCAGTGTTTAGCCCCACGGTGGCACACCCAATTGGGAGAGGCCTGTACGATCGCTATCACTTATTTGCAGGTCTCAGATTTATTAGGGTTTCTTTAGAAAGGAAATGTTTCAATCAGCCATGCCTGCCAAACACGTAGATCACCCTGACAACCATTTATTTATAACATCATAGAATTAAATTCTGTGTAAAATATAACACACACAAAAACACACACACAGTTGTATTGGTTAATGGACTCTGGCCATTGCTCTACTGAAGTCCAGTGATTACAGGAATCTGATCTGAGCTCAGTTTCAAATGCTGGAAAAAGTGATTAATTTATAAAAATTAAATTTCTTAATGAGAATGTTAGTTAAAGGGACATTATGGAAGGACCACTAATGACTGAAATATCATGCATTTCTAATATATATATCATATATTACATTGTAAAATATCTACTAATATTGTTGCTAAATGTTTTTGATCATTTTGAAAGAACCTTTAGAGAACGTTAGCCAGCATTCTGACAATGTTCCCTGTAAGGTGAGAAACCTGTGCACCCCTCCATTTTGTCCTGAGAAATATTTAAAGACAAGGAGTGTAAATACTTGACACAGATCAGGATTAGACTGAGAGCACAGACTCATAAATATTTTAGTGCAATGAGATGTTGTGACTGAATTAAACATTTAAAGCTTTTTAAAAAGACATGAAAGGTGTTTCCTGCCAGTCTGTGGAGCCTTTGACAGATACATACTCACATGTGGCATCACAAAACTTGCTATACAGTTCAGTTTAGTCTCTCTCTCTCTCTCTCTCTCTCTCTCTCTATCATATTGGTGTCACCTTCTTTAATTTCATCCAATATAGGCTGGCAGCTTGTTTGAACATGTGTGACATGAATGCTGTGTGTGTGTGTGTAAGCGCAAGCGCATGTGTGCTTGCCTTTTTGACACAGTACACGGTGCCCTGCGTGTGAGAACAGCGACCCGGCCTCACGTTCTCACACAACATTAGCATGCCAACCTGTCCTCTTGCCACTGTGCCCTCACAACCTCACAACACGTGCCTCAAACGGTGCTACACACTACCTCGCTGTCTGTCAGTGACCCCACTGTTCCTGCACTGGACTGCAGATGGTCCGAGCGCAGATCTGACTGCAGCATCTGCCTCCTCACATCCATCAGGAGCGGCTGCGCTGTGGTGCTTCACCGCAGGGGGCGTGTGCTTGGCTGGTTCTTTAGCCCACCTTCACTGCATATAGGCTAATGTAAATTGATTAATGTAGGGTTTGTTTGTTATATATTTGGATAACCTGTAACTTGTGAACTCCAGCTTTCTTTTAGTTAATCTGTCTGAGGTGAAATTATATTAGTAATTTTTAGTTTTAGTTAATAATTTAGTTTGAGGGAAGAAACATGTACACGTCTTTTCTTGATCTCTGAAACATCCTGTCCTCTCTCTTTCTCTCTCTCTCTTCCTAGCTCCGCTCAGCATTCCCAGCCCTGCGCTTTGAGAACTAAAGATTATTATATATTAGTTTAATAAGTCAGGGACAAATAAAGCCCTCCTGCAAAAAGAGGACTGTGTTACACACTTCATGAACCAAATTAGTGTAGCGGAGCAGCACGGCGCGTTCGTTCCAGTCCGATCTGCATAGTGAAGCTCATTTCTCAGACAGATAAATCTGACTGCATGCCGTGACCCCCCCCTGAAATAAATAGTGTAAATAATAAAAGAGCCTGACAGCAGTGCTTGAGGAATGACTTCATCTGAAGCCATTTATACAGTCTGTCACAGAGGAACAAAAAGGAACTGGGCTTGAAAAAAGAGGAGAGTGGAACTAACATCTGATTGGATAAAGAGACACACTGGCTAATGCCTTCTGGGTAATAGAGATGAAGCACCACTTGAGTGTTGTGTGTGTGCGGTTAGGAGGAAGGAAAGCTTGTAATTGAGAGGTGAGAAGAATGAATCCCACAGGTTAACTCTATTCTTCAAGGGCCATTAATATGGATCAGATAAGGTTTTCATTGGCCGTGACATCATTGCCTCCCGTGACATCAGACGTGCTCCGTTAATCCTATTGATGTCGTAGTTTAATCAAGTTCT
>JBAJNP010010796.1:5579-15824 GCA_036877545.1 Yasuhikotakia modesta
ATATATTATATGCAGACAGTGGAGAACTGAATTATTCCTGTTCATTTCATGAGAGCACTTTCAGGCTTGATACTCTTTTCTTACTGTCACATGTGGTTGGTTGGGGACAAGGTTGGCGGTGAGTGGTGTAAAGGGGTAAAAGGGGCCTGGAGGGGTGGCCGTTTCTTCAAGCTCTCCAAAGTGACATGACAAGGTGCCTGGTGGTGCTTAATACACCCAGATTGAACATTTTGTTCTGATTACAGCTGCTTTCTGTACTGGGACTTGAGGGTGACTGGAGTTGCCTCTCCTTGCCTTATCTTGAGAAAAACACTGTGGTAAACAGTTCATCCAGTGAAAAGAAACAAAGCTGTCACCATTAGGAAGCAAAGTGGAGCAAGGGCAAGCAGTATTTAGTGGAAGCAGTATTTTTTAAAATGCAATGCAATTACTCCAAAATCTGATGTCATTTAAACTCAAACCCCAACATGCCAAAACCCACTATTACTTGAAGCTTGATTGGTGTGAACTCTTGTTCACCTTTCAAACCTATCTTCAGACCCATAAAATCCTTTAGAAATCCAAACCCTTAATGACCCCTTTAAATGACCCCTGCACTAGACACTCATTCACAGCAGATCTCCTTTAGGGTGCTTTCCTAAAAGGGTGATTTAGGGTGATCTC
Organism: Yasuhikotakia modesta; assembly: GCA_036877545.1. Classification (NCBI taxonomy): domain Eukaryota; kingdom Metazoa; phylum Chordata; class Actinopteri; order Cypriniformes; family Botiidae; genus Yasuhikotakia; species Yasuhikotakia modesta. The sequence continues at coordinate 6,243 of JBAJNP010010796.1, forward strand.
CTTTAGGGTGATTTCCAGTAAAGTTTATTTTATTTTTCATTCAAAAAGTTGTTCCAGCAGTGCCATCAGTTTGGGCACGTTTGGGGTGGCAGGTAGGCAGTGGGGGTGTGATTGGTACCCCTCTGTTACCAGTAGTGGTGCATAAAATATCTTTTCACATGTGTACAGGTTTCTGCAGACTGGGACAGTGCTTCTTTAAGACCTAGCAGTCAACCCAGCAGTGTTTTTAAACCAACTCCTCACGATGAGACCTATATCACAGAAGGAGGATTCATCAACACTAATTTGGTACAAGACGAGGAGTCACAAGATTTCGATGACCTTATATTTGCCTTAAAAACAGGTACGTCAAAAACTACACCTTTATTCTTGCAGATCTTTAGTTCCCATATAATATTATTTTACGTATTCGCACAGGTTCTGGTCTTAATGTGAGTGACAATGAGTCAATCCATGGGAGCCATGATGGTGGCAGTGTGGCTAACTCTCAGATCGTAGAACTGCGACGAATTCCTATCGCAGACACTCATCTCTAACCTCACAGGTTTTTTGCACTGATTTGTAAAATACATAAAGATTTAGTTTTTGTTTTTCTGTTTCTGCCTTTGCACTAAATCTTAGTTTTTACATTTTTGTGTTTTTATACGTGAAAAATGTAATTGTTTTTTTAAATATATACATATGTGAATATAATTATAACTAAATTTGTGAAGGTTTTAACATTTGTATTCAATGGAAAATCATGTAGAGTGAGTAGCAGCTAGCGGGTCCTATAATCTGCTGCTCGATTTGTGTAACACCAACAATAAATGATTCAACCACTATTTTATCTATGCGTTTAAGTTGATCCATATCACACAGTTCACAAAGGATTTAGTAAACATGTAAGTTAGCAGTGGAACTAGCAATTTAGCTAGCAGTTCCAACAGCTGACTCCTTTTAAGGAAAATTGCGCTGTCATATAACAACTCTTACTTGAGGTACGCTCTCTGCATAACAGTGTCTTTATCCAAAGGGACTTACAATGTGAGGGAACATAAAAACTAGAAATGACAATAAACGTGTATGTAGATGCAATTGTACCAGAAGTACAATATTTCAGTGGTAGATGTGGTGTCTGTTGGGAGAGAGAAGAAAGGGTTAGTGATTTTTTTTTTTTAAATAACGGTTACGCATTTGTCGGTCCATAACCTGATATACAATGTAGACTTATATGGAGATTCAAATAAAGTGACCATTATTGCAGTGAAATGGCTGATTGGAGCTGTGCTGTACAAAAACAGGATGTTTTAGGTTTCAGAGTACATATTTGTTGCAAATGTTTGATTTACAAACTATACTATGCTATAACTATAATTTATACTATTACTATAAATTTATACACTACAGATGATATAGGTTATTTTTGTTTTAAAGCATGATGTTTAGTTCACTTACAAGTAAATCTAATAAACTAATAGTTTGTACACTACAGAGTATTCTTATAGTGTATATAGAGTATACTTATAGAAATTATACCAGTACAATTAAATTCAATATTCAATTAGAAACTTACAAGCATTACACTAATAAACCATAAGAATAGCTTCTAGTTTTCTTTTTAACTTCATACCTTCTTGTACTTAAGGTTTACTAGTGGTGTACACAATGTTTACTACTGTTACATTTAAATTATATTTACATTTAGGCAGTTACTTAAAAGTAAATATGTAATTAAGTATAACTAAGTATTCTTTTATAAAAACGTGGGCCAATTTATGTATACATAAATTGTAAACACTGTAATCAATATACTTACTATACTAATAATTTACACACTTAAAATATAACTTTTAAAATACTGAAATATACTTAATAAAATTAACTTGGTTTGTTATGATTTTGAGGGCCAGTAAGTGTTAATAATTACATGTTTTAGGCTTTGCCTGTATCTGTGTTGTATAATTCTTTGCGTACACTAGTTTCGTCATAGGTCACATGCATTAGATCAACAGTATGTGTTTTTCTTGAAACAGGTAGACAACAGGCTTTGTTGATCAAATGTGTTAATCATATATCAAGAGTCAAGTCAATCATTGGACCTTATCTTGCTCCACAAGAGATTCTTAAAAAGACACCCAATCCTGTTCTGCCACATTCTTTAGAAGTCTTTAGTGTTGAATTTGCTCGCAAAGTTTGTCATGGTGCCCAATGATAAACATTTCAATCAAAAGGCAAGAAAAAAAGTATTATGTATGTAGCCAATAGGATTACACTTCATACTTTAAACTTCATAAAAAGGGCAAAGTTTCAACTTTAACATCTAATTTGTAATTTTATAACCTTCTGTAAATCGCACTCGTAAATTATGTAACCACATCGTATCATCTCCACCCTTCTCCCACCCATCTCAGCTAAAGAAAACATATTCCCAGGGGTGTGCAACACCCCCAAAACAAACAGATCATCTTTGGGGTCAGAGGGTTGTAACCTCTTAGAATATGTGCAGTAGGACTCTCGGATCAGTTCCAGATAAGTGTGCTCTAGTCAGCAGGGAGACAAACTTCACCATATGGCTTGTCTTACCATCTGATTTACATCTGCTGTTCCCACAGTGTGAGCTCTACACAAGCATTACTGTGCTTGCTTTTGGAATGTGGAGAGCACTAGTAAGATTCTGTTAGTGCAAGCAAGCCAAAGTAGCACCCAAGACAGCATAAGTATCAGCATAAGAGTTCCCAGAGCAAAAGCAAGACTTCAATCCTTTAGTTCTCAACTGGTTTTACTTTCCTTATGACCATGATTTTACTTCTGACATAGTGGCAGCCCAGCACACAACCAAATAGTTTAATATAGAAATGTAAAGCGAAATATTTTCTTTAAAAAGTTTACAGTTTATCGATTTGTTTTTTTTATTCATTTGTTTCTTTTGTTACATGGATTTATAAAATTATATTAAAGCATGTTATGCAACCTAACCATGTGGATGCCCCAATAATTTTGACTTTGAAGTCAAGAACAGCCTTATATATATGGCATCAAGCAACCAATAACAGGTGTCCTATATGAGCACAGTCCAATAACTTCCTACAATGGTTGCATAAGACTAGAATTAGCCAACTAATTTAGTTTCTGGCTGTTGTGATCAGTTCTAATTTTCCTGTATAAAATGTGTTTTCAGTGTGAGGGAAAAAAACTAAAACAATTTGCGTAAGCTGAAGTGTAATAAGATAAGTAACACTAGTATTCAAGGCACTATATATATTATATATATACAACTGAGAACATGTGACATCGGAGGCTCTGGGCACAGCCAAAATAAGTAAACAACTCCAGGGACTTAAGAGTATAGTTTTGTATTGCACACATTCCTCTGTGCTGTAACAAGTGTTTAACATGTGAACACCACAACCTTTTTAATGCTCTAAACCTTTGTAAACACTCTAAAACTAAAATGTGTGTGTAACAGACATAGACTACATTTGTACTCTGTCAGCTGAAATGATAAATGAGAGAGTAGAAGAGAGTCAAACAGCAGTAACACATTTCTAAAATCAGAAGTTATTGTATTTATCTATACTTTTACTATAAGTTTAAAATGTAATTTATTTATTTAAATGGTTTTCCTTGTAGGGGGAAAAGCTGTGTTGTCATACCAATTGTATTTTTGACATGCATAAAGCACATTCAATAATTACATTTTTTTAGTGTGTGTGTTCTACAGTGTTCCAATAGTTAAAGGGAAATTATATGATATTTTCCCCAAAATGACATTTTGTCCATAAAATACTCAAATGTCATCACCCTCTAGACGTTCTAAGACAATTGTACTTTATTATTTCATCTGAAGACTGAGTTACATTAAATATTATCTTGGCTCTTCCTAGCTTTACAATGGTAACCAAAAATGTAAAGCTCCAAAACATGCATTCATTAATTCATAAAAGTAATCTATAAAACTCCAGGGGCTTAATAAAGACCTTCTAATATGAAACGTTTGTGAAAGAAAATGATGGATGGACTATTCCTACAAGCTACAGGTACACTAATATAAGTTTATGAGTAATGTAATTTTGTAATGTGTTACTTTAAAAAGTAAATATTAAAAAAACAAGACGTTTATGTAAATGCAAGATGACACCTCACAGGTCTGTCTGGTATGCATTCATGTTTGTGTAATGCTGCATGAACGCCGACCTTTTGATACCAAGAAGGAAACTGATACTGTTTTAGATGTGATGTGCCAAACTATCCAGACGTTTGCTCTGCTCTAGATATCTAAACCCTCTTGGAGCTAAGATTCAAACAACAGCAGAGGTCATACAAATACAAATGTGTTGTTTACAGTAGGTATTGGTTTGTATCTTGGAGGGTCTGGTCTTAAGTCCAACTTAAGTGCAGCAAGCAGTTGTGATGGTTGGGGTTTGGGACAGTCAGCCCTCAGTTTCTGTTTACTGTATAGATAACTGCTTAACCATCCCTTTGGCAAAACTAACAAAAATCTGAAGAAAATCTGCTTATATAAGCTTATGCGGTAGCCTGTGCAACAAGCTATAAATCTCAGATACATTATTGCACAGTTAGCACTTCTATATTGCTTTCAAAGTTTACAATGCAGTGACTACAAAAGCAATGAGTTATGTAATGAAAATGTGATAATGTCAAGTTGCTTCACATGTTTAACTTATCAACATTTAAATGCAAAATTCAACAAACTTGGCATAACCTTCAAAGCCTGGTTATATCTCTGTCAGCTCTGCCAGCCTCTGCCTTCTCTTTAAGTGGCTTGGTGGCAGAAGATGGGAACCAACAGTTCAGATAAAGCATTTCAGCTTTGGTCTGAAGCCAACAGACCATACTGCATTATGGACAAACCTTTAAAATTAAAGAGAAGTTTGGGGGTCACAACATAACACATCAAAGGAAATAACTGGTAAACCTCTTCATATGCACATAACAATATATCAGTCGAACCAAGAGTGCCGGCTAATGTGTGATTACACAATCAGCAGGGGCTACCCTTTGCTCTCTTATCTTAAACCAGTTATGAAGATTATCTTTAAGTGGGTAAGCATAAGGCATTGGTAGAGGATGCTTGTCCAAGTCTGAACAAGTATTTAGTGCCCCGTCATGGAAAAAATAGAAGCCCTGTTTAAAAAGAACTATGACGGACGATTGAACTTGACCTTCTGGTTAAAATAAAGGACTTTAAGTTTAATGAACAGCTTTAAAATAACACTGATTTCTCACTTGCCATTATTGCAGATGGACTGAAAACAGCACGCTATTAAAGGTCAATGATTAATCCATATTTCCTGATTGAATAGTTAAAAATGTTCAGTACTTCCTCACATGACTGGTAATTATTACAACATCCGACTTATTATAATGCATATTCACAATAATAGTTAACCAACCAGTGCTTTTACAGCTGCTTCCAGTAACAGTGATGCTAAACTAAACATTTGTGGAGTCTGTTTAAAAGTGTTACAGGAAAACAGCGAGCGTTCCCGTAAAGTGTATCCCTGGAATTGTTAGCCACTCTCCACTACCCTGTGGAATCCTTTAATACACTTCATACCAGCTGGGTCAGGCTGTTGGTAATAGTGCAGACACCTGTTGTGTCATTGTACAAGACTTTACAACAAAGAGAGAGAGAACAGCGTGCATACACTACAAGAGGACATATGAAAAAGATATATTTTTAATGTCCCTCTTGTAACCTTTAACGCATGCAAACAATACAATTGCCTAGAAAATCACAGAAAGTTTATTAATCACAACCACAATAAGAAAACACCAGCTAAAAGTGAACTGAACTGGTTTTTATTATTATTATTATGTCGTTTTCTGTGGCTGCCACAGTTGTTAGTGGATAAAGCAGTAATATTTTTTTTCTGAGATTTAGATTTTTATAAACAATATACAATTAACTTATATTTTTGATAAACATATCCATTGATAACATATAGTGGGTTCCTTGTCTGAGACCATATTAAAGATCTGAAATGTAAAATCCTATTTAAACCTAGATTTAAAAAAAATCTAGCACATTAATCAAATTAGATAATATGACATTAATTATTGGTAATCAAGAAAATATGACTTGATCAAAATAATCCTTTTGTACAACTTTGTACAAAAAAGTGTAATTCCCATACTTTCATTGTATCACACATTTACAATTTTTATATTATACTTTCGACTGTTATAAGTGATGTATAATTTAGATCTAGTCGCAAAATAGAGTCACTAAGTTTAATGCTTAAAATCTTTAATGCTGTTATCATTGTATGTGCTGTCTACAGTGAGTTAAAGACTGTCCGAGTTTGAGACTCTAAGACTGTCTGAGTTTGAGACACACCTAAACAGTTCTACACAGCAGGGAAAGTTCATAACCGAGGGTAACCACCATGTGTGTAATGCATTCGTTTTGCACAACTCTGTGCTGACTCAACTTGGTGCAATCGCTCTCTGGCTGAATGTGAAAGATTGAGCTTCATGGTGAGAAAGAGAACTTTTCATTTGGCTGCACTTATAGAGACTGACTAAAAATGAGTCATTGAATTACTGTCATATCCCAGTATGACTCTGATGTCCAAATAATGTGTCCAATGGGATGAGAAACAGATAAGGAAAAAGGGTATGTGTTTGTTAAGGGGTAAAAATCTATAAAACAGAATCAGTGCTATACTGTGCTATACTTTATTATGCTTTTTTAAAGAAATACACTGCTTTGTATTTCTTTAAAAACATTGTATTGTATATAAAGGTTTAGTCAGGTTTATGGTTAACAAAATTCCAGTAAGAAGTAAGAGTTTACTTTTTTAGGCCCTTGGCAAAGTTTTGCTAAATTCCTCTAAAAACCTAATATGTAATTTTACTTTTTAAATAAAGGTTTAATAGCTCAATAGCTCATAATGTAAATGGAACATGTAACAAAAACACTGTAAAATAAAAAGTCTTACCAATATTACTAAATACTGAAACACAAGACAAAAGTAGTCTAATTTTAAAAAAATAACTGATTATGCAGTAACTGCTTAAAAATGTATGACAGTTACCAAAAAAATCTAAGGTTAAAATACCTTAAAAATAAGGGATGCAGAATGTGGACTTTACTCTGTATAAAATGCAGACATGCTGTTATGGTAGATTTTACACATTGTGTTATATAGGAAATGCTGGACATTTTCTCAGGGCTGAGTGGGGCTGCTAGGGGACTGGTAGGCTACAGAAAAGGAAGGGAGGGGTGGTATTGTGTAGGTGTGTCTGCTGATCTGACTATTCATTGGTTGTATCTGTGTGCATATTTTTTTTGCGTAGCAATGGGTGAATTCAGGGCTGAATCATGTTTCGAGCACAGTGGGAGAGAGTGGGGAATAAAGGATGAGAGAAAGTGCTGGAAAGGGGTGGGTTGAGTGAGAGAAATAATTTGGATCAGATGGAGAATGGTTTTAATGTTTATTTAAAATTCAGAGCTTCCCAACTGTATCCTTTGTGAAACATGCATGTTTATAGGCAACACTAAATATGATGTATGCTTGCTTACATAAATGGAACACATAATTTTAGTGACAGCCTCACAGTCTGACAGGCATCATTTACATTAACAAGCAAATAACACCACATTTGCTTCTTTCTCTGTGTGTAACAAAATCATAAACATTAAAGCAGATTTTAGGGTAGTTGTAAGGGTAGGGTAGGTGTAAATGTATTCCAGTACAGTATATATGCAAACAGAGACATTAATATGTCAGAGACATTAATATCATGTCTGTCCCACTTACTAACTTTCTCACACTTGCAGGGGCTCATTTGTCCATTCATGGTGTGAATCGCAGATGTGCTGTTAGGGTTGAAAACGACTGCCTGGCAACTACACAGCTGTTATATCACTGGAGCCCTAGAGGATTTTGAGTGGGAGAATTTGGCAGTATTGCAACTACTCATTTCACACATTTAACTAAAGATAATAAAGATTTAATCTGGTAATATCACAGGGAATCAAATGTTCAGTTCTTTTACCTGCCTCAGTACATTGCAGACTTAGCAAAAGTAGACCAAAGTTTTGTCTGACATTTCAACCAAAAAGGACATTTATACCTTGAGAATACTAAAGGGACAGCAGTCAGACAACAGGCTTTTAGATTTATGGGTCTGAAAAAGAGAATTCAAAATTTGAATTCATTGATTGATTCATTGAGCACCTCATAGCTATAGCTCAAAGCTAGAAGGAGATACTCAACTGTAGCTCTGTTAATAGAACAAACATTCCTGTCATTACATAACCACCTATTGTTATGCTATGAATCTCACTAGAACATCTGTACAACTACATGTGTAGATGTACAAGATACAAATGTTTATTTTGTTTAGCATGATGGGGTAATAGTCTATTGTAAAAAAAACAGCACATAATTTAACATCAGCCAATGATAGTATGAATTGTTAAGATGATTTTCAATCTATGTCAGGAGTCATTTGAGGTTGCTGGACAAAGATGTTTATTGAAAAAAAAAATGACCTTCTTGTGTAACTTGTTAGATGTTTGACTTCAAATAAAGTAGATGCTTACTAAGGATATCAGATGCTGTGGAAAAATAATTAAGCCAAGATCCATTCATCAGAACACAACACATATTCTTGATATTTGACACAGATTAATGTGACTTTAATAACTTTCTGGTGTAGAAGTTCTAAAATGACAGTGATTAATTTAGTTTCATTATTGTAATCTGTAAGTAAAATAATTTTTTCTGCACTTTCATTGTTTGACTTATTTAGACCACCAATGAGGCAACGTTATTTTCTCAGACGTCAGGGTGTATTATATGTCTGATGCATCATATAGTTGGTTAAATATCAGCTGTGCCACAACCGATCATGTATACAAACTCAAAATACCATGTTACTAAAAATACCCAATGTTATTAAAATCTCAGATGGACAAGGTAAAGATCTGAGCTGTTAGAAATGTTCAAATCTGGAACCTTCAAGATCTTTTACTTTACATTTAAAATAAGTATATTGGACAGCTGTTTGACATTAGTGTTTTAGAGTCTATAATACTTTCAGAATTAAAGTAAAACAAAGAAGAGACCTGCATGTGACAGAAAGGCCTCAGTGATTTGGCACCATGCAAAATAAAAGACAATAAAGGATGCCTTACAATAGAGACTCTAGACTCTAGTGGCCATAAACCTTAAGCTTAGAATTAAGACCTAAAACAGAAGATCCCTCTGAACGTCTCAGGTTACGTATGTAACCCTGGTTCCCTTAAGGGAACGAGACGCTGCATCGAAACGCTATGGGAACGGCATCAGCTTTTATGCACTTTGATACAGGTGTCTAATCACAAACTGGGGGGGTGTCGTCATAGGTGGGGTGACGGAATGACCAAGAAACTATAAAACGCACATGCAAAACTGCTCGGGTTAGCTAAGTACCTGAATGAAGCGAGCGCAGGCAGGAGGAACTGAGGTATGTCAGGAGACGCGGCGTCTCGTTCCCTTCAGGGAACCAGGGTTACATACGTAACCTGAGACGTTCCCTTTCAGGAACTCGAGCTGCGTCGAAACGCTATGGGAACGAGATGCCCAC
>JBAJNP010010797.1:1809-15822 GCA_036877545.1 Yasuhikotakia modesta
CGTGGACCAATTAGGTTGAAACCGCATGGGAGGAGTTACAAGCAAAGGTGTAGGGTGACTCATTATAAGCCCGCCCAATATGAGAAACATATAAAAGATTGAGTTGGATTTGGAGATTGTTGTTGGATGTGGAGCTGACGTGACGCTGTCATCATCTCTTATTGCTTGCAATAAAATATTGTTCTTCTTTGACCTGGACAACTGACTCTGAGATGTCAGTTTTTAATTCTTCAAATTAGAATGGACATACTCTGCAGGAATCCGATTAGCTGATGATGGTCTTGAAGTTATCCATAACAGAGCAGAAGGAAAAAGATTTCTCTTGATAAGATTTGTAAGCAGAACATCAACAGAGGTTAATTTATATCAGAGTAGTTATCATTGCTATGGAAATCAAGGGGATACTGACAGACTTCTAACCCATGCAGAATCACAAGCACTTTTATTGTCTTAAGATTTGTTTTTTTTAATTCTGGACTATATTGGTGAATGAGCTGTAGGAGACTACAGTCTCCTTTCTTTGGTTGAGGTCCCGAAATGGTAGATGGATGATAATTCTGATGTCCTGGTTTGCTTTTCCATATGTCCAGTCTAAAATGAACTTTCTCACTGACACATTCTTTCCAACTCCAACAATCCTCATTGTCATGACTGTTCTGTTTCTTTGCCCTGGCAGTGTCTTGAAGATGTCATTACATGCCTGTGGAGTTTCTGGTGTATTTCTGCTTTGTGAAATTACCTCATTCCTTAGCACCTCATGCTCATTATTTATCTGTCCACTTGTACCCTCTGTAATATAAAGATCTGTGCAGATATCATTTAACAAACTTAACAAACTGTTTAGCATAATATGAGTTTCCTTCATTTGTATGTTGCCATTTTTGCTTTATTGGCTTCTGTGATCCTTTGTAGAGGATTAACTAGGTGAAAGTAAAAATGTATCTTGATTGAATAATTTTTGGATGAACAAATGGACAAACACAAGACACAGTGAATTAATGAATAAATGAATTAATTATTTAATTAAAATAGTAGCCTTACCATTTGCTTAATCTAATTTGATATCCCCCATGCTCCCTCTACTCCAAAGTGTCCCAAAGTGTCTTCTTTACCCTGTTGCTGGTCGTAAAACTGGTAACAGGTCAGAAACTTGTGTTTTCTTTATGCTCTTTTGGATCACGAAGTGGTGCAAGGGTAGACTCAGCATCTCCCTTGCCCCTCTTGCTGATCCAAGAGGCCCTGTTCCTGCTTGACCCAATAAACAGACCTTTAAATAAATTAGGTGAATAAATAAAAACATATAAATAAATAAATAAAACATATTTACATTACATAAAACGTCTGGTTTTTGGGAGGACCTCATTTGGGTGAGCTGCACTGAATCACCCCAATCACCCGCATTCAGAAGGTGTAGTTGTAAGACAAATGGAAAGTTTTTTTGGCAACCACAGCCAAAAGATACCCTGCCTCATTGTTCTGCCAGCAGACAAGCAGATGATCGGTAGTATCTGCAAATGGAGTGTTAATTCCTCTTCTGCACGCATTCTTTTTGGAATAGTTGTTTTGGAAGAGTTGTGGCCTTTGCTTTAGTTTTCCCAAGCAGTTGTCTGAGATTCATTTTTTTGACAGCAGGTGCTACACTTGTTCCTTCCTCTGCTTCCAATGACTCCTAAGTTAGTGTGTTTTCTGGCTGGTCTTCGGTCATTTGCATGATCATCTTTGCTTTGAGGTACTCACTAGGAGAAGGTTTAAGGAGATCATTTGCTACCAAACCACACAGTGGTTACAAGGAATGGCCTTAAAAGACCTGCTCCAGCAGTTATTTAAAAGTAGCCATCATAATATAAAGGACATCACTTTGAATTGCCACAGTCCTTGTCCTATTGTGAACACTGTCCTGGGGCGAACCTTGGAAGCCAGTTTGACTTGCCAGTACGCCCTGGCAAGTGACCCTTTAATGACTGTTTATGATTTAGATATACAACAGTTGCTTAAAAGTGTTATAAAATAAGTTTATAGTACACATTGTAAAGGAGTGTCACCAGATTCCAGTGAAGCTTTAAGAAAGCAGATCGTTTTTACAATGAGAGTCAAAAAAATACCAGTACAACAAAAATGAATTATATTGTTCAAATAAGGTACCATACACCACCCTAAAAAATCTACATTTTACATCTGTGTACTCTAGCCTTCAATCTAAGTTTTCAACCCAAAAGTAAAGGAGAGAAGGAACATAATTCTTATGTTCTATTCTCAATTATTCCAGTATTGGGCAATATGTTTTAATAATAAGCCAGCTTTCTGAGAAGTCTGGGACTTGCCAAGTAATAGCTGTTTCACATATCAACTCAGGCAGGTTTAATCTCAAGATCATTATAGTGGAGCAGGGCTAGCAGAACATAGCACAATGCTGTGGCATTGAATTACTTTTCCACACAGTACAGTAGGGCCCCTGAGACACAATGGCCATACACACTTCTAGGTTTAAGCTTACTGGGCTTCTTTATTGAGTTTGTTTCCCATGCTGGGTGAGTAAATTCACTATTAGGTCAAAACAGGGCAGGACAGAAGAACAGTGCCTTTCTTCGTCTGTCCAATTTGTTGTGTGAACTAGGAAGGTAGATTATAAGGTAATTAAAAAGGTCTTTTGTGGTTTGAGCTAGGGTACTGGACTACAAATAGACTGGTGCCACACTGATTTGAAAATCTATGTTATTGTAATATTAAATGTTAATTGTGATGATATGTTATTGATATTTTCCTGTAACTTTAAAATGTTGTGATAAGTTTGTGTACACAGCACAAAGCAGATGGACATATAATATTTGTTCTAATGTTTATGGGTTGATACAATGCAACAATTATAGTGATCATTATAATTTTATAGTTTTAATTTCATTATTTTGCATTTTTCCACTATTAATACTTTAATGAGCAAAGACCAATCATTCAAATCCACCTGCAGAACTGAGTTGTCTGGCAGGAACAACGTTTATTACTTTATTTACTAGGACTAAATTGTAGCCTAAATTCTGTAGTGTTTTGTAGAGTTGTTGATGTATTTTGTAGGTTTTTAGAATCTTCTTCTGTGTCAAACGCTAGAAATTTGCATGGAGTAAATCTGAAACCATGCAACCATTGTCATGTGGTACAAGATACACTAGCAGTTATGCTGATAAAATGTTTATTGCAGAAATCACATGATTTCCTTAAGATATCCTGCAACCTTTACTAGTTAATGAATATGGACATTGCAGGACCATTGTTGTCATGATTTGTACATAGTCAGCAATCCTGAGGGGTTGTGGCTGATCATTTGCATGACCGTTTTAGACATAATAATTTGTGGTGCTTTCTTCTTGCTATGGCCCCTGGCCCTGAGAAATGACTGTAGGAGCCGGCTAAATTAAATTTGAGGACACAGTCTACACAACCATGTTTCAATTTATCACAACACCAGAATGCCCCATGTCAAGATTTACTTAAAGAATTACATTATTTGCAGCCCTTCCTGGTGACAGAGCATATATTGGATTAGGCTTGAAATGCAGCCTAATATATTAACTCCAGTGAGATATTATCTTCTGTTTTCCAGTTGTGGCTGCTCCACCTCTAAAGTGACTTTTTAAAACTCCTATTTGGCTGATATCACATTTCTCAGTCCCCTTTAACTTTCTAGTTAACTTTCTCAGTCCCCTTTAACTTTCTACTAGATTTGTGATCCAGTCAATTTTAAAAGGATAAAATTAAGTCCCATCCTACATTTTTGCTTGTTAAATATTTTGTTTATTTTTTGCACCAGCAGAGTAAACATGCAAATGAATTAAATCTGCAATTTATAACTAAAAAAACAAATGCAGTTACTGAGCAAGCACATAACATATTCAAAACTCATGTATATGTATAACATATTCAGAGTTAAAAATTGTCTCCTACATTACCCTGATTTAAACGTTTATATAGATTTTACAATAAATGTCTGTTTCACTTAATTTGTCTGTGTGGTTATTAAATAATTGCAAACTGCTTGTTGTAAGGAGGCTGATGCAGATGGTAGGTTAGAATTCATGTGAAGTTTGAGAAACCACACAACACAATCCAGTAAATGGTCAGACCAGGAAGCAAACAATCTTATACGATAACCAGGGGTCATGGCAGACAGTATATAATCAAGATCAAAACAGGCAACAGTCGGTAAACAACAATAAAAAGGTAAATCAAGGCAGACAGAAACAGGCAAGGGTAATCCAGTAAACGGAAATCAATAAACAGGCAAATTATACACAGCAAATCAGAACAGGTATATAAAAGTATTTAAACATTTTTTAGCATTTCTTTGAAACTGGGTGTTAGTATTGTTACTCTGTGGAAACATGGTGCATTTTAAGTGCTGACCACATCCTTTAGTGTGAAATGTGAAATCCAGCAACACTTAGACCGTGTGTAGCAGTGCTTCACAGTGAACATTTATTGCCTGTTTTCAGCTGTTATATAGGTACCAAATGGAAACTCTGCTGAGGTCATTATCATTCCCCTAATGTGGCTTCACCACATCCTACAATTCCACAGTCTTCCAGGCAGCTCAAAGCTGAGTTCAAAAGACCAAGTGATCCCTTAAAGAGGGCTTATGGTCTGTAGAGTTTGACAACAGCTTTGCCCATTTTCCAGTGGGCTAGCCATACATACTGTATGATTTGTTTCAAATAGGCTGTAGGTTATGCTCTTCCTTCTTTCTGCTCATTTGTTACCCCGCAGATTTGTTACCCCATACACCCCGCAGAAAATAGGGGGTGACATACAGATGTACGGGGCACTAAAATCATGGGGCCAGAAACAAAATTATAAATGTAGGCCCAAACCAGCCAAGAGGAAGTGTTTAAAATGTTACTAACATTTATTAAGTTTTTTGTTTTTGATCAAATCCCTGTAGCAGAGGGCTAGAAACACACACCTACATCTGAAAGTTAGAGTAATAGTTACATTTCACAGGTATGGATTTTATTACTTAGTAGCTGTATAACTATCCGGCAGCCCTATCACAGTCCATTTCCACAAGCTTCTGCTTGCTTACTGCAGCAAGGACAGATTTAATAAAGGGCTATGTGTTCCCAGCATCCTCTTCTACCTGATGTATATTTCTATGCTCAAGGCTAATAGTATCTCAATTTGTTTAATGTATTCTCACTTGGCTAAGTAAATATATAATCACTGTTTATCTAACATTTACAAAGCCTTTCAGGGCCATGATAAAATAATTTTTTTTTACTGGAGTTTGAAACCATTATCTGGGTTAAAGCTGATGTGTTATTTTTTCAATATTATAACAGTTTTTATTCACTAGTTTAAAAAGCAAAGACAAACAATCTTAAGGACTTTATGAAGACTTTAAACATTGTGACATTTCTTATACATATACATAACTCTCATTTACACAATAACATTCATTAACATAATAACATACACTTACAACAAAAGTAGATTGTACAATATGGTAGATTCTAGGTCCTTTTCACCATAATTTCCAATATTTTTTATTATTTGTATCATTATTATAATATCATTGAAGTGTGTGTAACTTGGTCACTAGTGTGTAGGAGTGTGTAGGTATGGTCTGTGTAAGGGTAATCATATTTATCTGTTCTAAACTTACAACAACGTTGACTCATCTGTGAGAATCACAGAGCTAATTACAGAGAATCACAGAGATGGATGGAGATAAATATGTGAGAGTGTTTGCCTAGTTTCTGGTGTCTGTTAGGATTCCTGTAAATTGGTAGTTGTGTTTTTGGCCTGAGATCCAGCCTATGAAAGCCATAATGTATTAATTGTGAAAGTGAAACAGAAAGAAACACATGTTTGTCAGTTACGGTTGCCCATAATCGAAATGTGACCTCTGCATTTAACCCATCCATCGTGAGGTGTGAACACACACTTCAAGTCAGGAACACACACACACCCGGAGCAGTGGGCAGCTATCCCTGCAGCACCCGGGGAGCAATCTGGGGTTAGGTGTCTTGCTCAAGGGCACAGGAAAACCACAAGGAAGGCAATACAATACATTGCAACTTCCTGTTTGCTGACTTGCTGTTTTATAGCCAGCAAACAGTAAGTTACCACAGAGGGAGCAGACAGACAGTCACGCGTGTCTGTCTGCTCCTCTGCTGTCCAGGTGTTACATATCCCCCCCCCCAAGGAGTGGCTCCCAGATGCTCAAACCCGAGACTGGAGAGACCGCCAGGGCGGAGCAAGCGACTGGAGAGACCGCCAGGGTGGAGCAAGCGACTGGAGAGGCTGGAGAGCCTTGAGGGGCCTGAGAGACTTGAGAAGCCAGGGAGACCTGAGGGCCTAGGGAGACCTGTGAGCCCGCCAGGCCGGTGGTGCGGGAGACCTGTGAGCCCGCCAGGGCGGCGGCACTGGAGACCTGTGAGCCCGCCAGGGCAGCTTGGGAGACGAGAGAGCCCACCAGGGCGGCTCGGGAGACCTGGATGCCCACCAGGGCGGATCAGCCAACCTGTTTTCCATGACAGGAACAGCAACGGCTGTGACATGACTTGGCTCAGGAGGGACAGCGACGGCTGTGACATCACTTGGCTCAGGGAGGACTGCTGCGCTGGACTGGGCAGCCATGACGGGTGCTGACTCAGGATGGGCAGCCATAACGGGTGCTGACTTCAGCCTGAAACGAATATATCTTTGTACAGCCACTCATCATAGTACAATATTTCGTTAACCGAGGTACAAAACTGGAAAACATAGTCCTCCATAAAGAGGTTACCTTGTCTTAGTTTCAACAAAAGATCAACTGGGTCCTCATAAAACCCACTGGATCCTGGAGTGGCAATGTATTCTGTCACAACCGGGATGCAAAAGGAGACAGGAGCTGGGATCAATGTGCTTGGTTTTGCTCTTTTTATTGACTCGAGGCATAGTCCAAAAACATGCAGGGTTCAAAACACAGGCAGACAGGTAACAACGTAGGCAATCCAATACTCAATAATCCAAAAGACAAAGCAAGGGGTCGAGGCAGGCAGCAAAACATGAAATAGTGAAAACAAAACCACAAAAAACCCTGTTTTATGTTTTATAGCCAACAAAAAAACTACCTATAAAACAACCTGTTTTATAGCCAGCAAATAGGAAGTTACCACAGAGGAAGCAGAGGGAGCAGTCACAGGGCTTGGGCTCCCTCTGCTGTCCAGGTTTTACAAGTACACTGTATATATCTATGATAACCTTAAATTTAGAGTACAGCCTACATCAACATGAAATGAGTCTATATTGTATATCTACTGTCTTTTTGCTTTTTTTGTCAGGTAATTCACATTTCATCTGTTATAGCAGTGATGTAATCACTCACGGTTGCCTCACCTGGATGAGACAAATTTCCACCAGCTTTTATGCCTTCTCTGAGACACTTAGGTAGGTGGAAAAAAATATTTTGGCCTTCAACAATGAGAACCAATCAATCTTAACAAGAATGATCTCATTCCTATTAAGTTCATTTGTTCCTTTCAGAATCTAATAAGAAAACTGTCAGTGATTCCAGATGCAGATGTCAAAAGCATAAATGTATGCTGCTGTGTCAAATTATGGGCTTGTTATGCACATTTATATTAATTCAGACTTCCACTGGATGAGTGGGGCTGTGCGACATGAATGCGACCACAAGATAAACTAGTGATGTCAGTCACAGTCTTGGAGTGTCTTGTAAAAATGTGACAGCTGTTTTCAGCAGCCTAAGTGAGTTGGTGTTTTGGTTTTGGTAATGGATGAATTAAATCATTCATATCACCTTTATCCACACATAACATGTATATTACAGTATTTTGAGTATTCTAAGTATTATGGATAAAGCCACCTGTGAAATTTTGAATGTTGTTTTTGTGTAATGCTCTAGGTTAAAATAAGTACTATCAACAACATTTGTTAACTCAAAAACAAAAAAGTAACACCCTCACAATGTCAGTCAAAATATATGGGGCAATGTGCACTGGGATAGCTGGTGGAGATGAGGGATGTTCAAAAAACAATACAATGGCAGATAGCACAACAGAGTCAGTGTTTACACTTTTTTTAAAGGGAAGTTTGCTATGAATGAGAATCACCTATAACCTTTCTTAACAGAGAACATTTAATTCACAAACAAAAAGGAGAACAAACAGCTTAGGCAGTCACTGTAGGCTTAGGTTGTAATTTGTTTTATAACAAACAACATTGTTCCCCTGTTGAACACAGTTCTTATCTGTTGATTTACTTTACTTGTATACGAGCTGACTGCACCAACATCCATAAATGCATGAGAGAGATGCATAAGGGAGAACAGAGTCAGAATAAAAGGAAAAAAGAATGTAAGAGAGAGAGCAAGAGAGAGAGAGAGAACATAGACAGTAAGAATGAAAGAGAGTGAGTGTACAGTACGAAAGAGAGAGGCAGAAGTCTTGATGTATAAAACAGCAGATGTATCTTATAGTCTCAGTTTGAGTTTATTCGGCACCTCTAACCCATTCCTCGGCCAGACAACTCGTTCAGGACACACCAGCACTCCAGCTTTTAGCCCCGCCTCTTATGTGACACGGTCAGTCGCGACGCCACTGGTGAACATTCACTTGGATGAATGTAATAATATCCTGTGGGCAGAGGGTCCACTCTATTCTAACTTGCTGCTCAGCATGATTGTTTTCCAAAACAAATACATATAGCCAATCCACAGTACAACTACAATCGTGTATGATCAATGTGTCTTATAAAAGGTTATCTTTAATAATGTAATGAATTAAATTAAATGCAATGTAAGCTCTACACTTGCCATAGATTTATACCTGGCTTCTAAGTTTCTGAGAACAGGACTAATTAATTAATTTATGTCAGGTTGTCACGTTTAAAAACTTTTAATTATATTATTATATTATCACTTCTATATAATGGCATCTTAATACTATGGCATCTTCTATGTATATAGCAAATAAAAAGATAAACGTGCATTGTGGATCCGATAAACTTACAGTCTGTGTGATGCGCTCATAACTCTAGGTGATAGAGGAGGCTGTTAAATCTCTCACACCGATTCTCTCAGATCTGCACAATGGATTACACCGACACTAGTCTATTACTTTCAGGAAACACTGGATCGCTTTGAATCAGATTCAAGAGCTCAGCATGAACAAGTGCTGATTATTTATCTGCTCCTTTCAAAGCGCATGTGCGCCCCCTACAGTAATATAGCTAACTTGGAAAACCGATGAACTTGGTAAAATTGAGCATGCGACTGCTCTGATGGGTTTCTTGGGAAAAAAGGATGAAAATGGCACAGATATTTTTATTTTCTTTTTTAGGACTTCGTGTATTAGTTAATTTTAACCACATTGCAAGTTTTAACAAAATAAATGTCCACATTGTACCATAGTTTTTATCACAAAACTTAAATTTAAACTTAAAATTAAATGATACCCAGTTTCAAAAGAGCCAAGATTTTCAAAGAAGTCTATGATACATCATTGATCAATGGCACATCTCCTGCTGGATTGAGAGCATGAATAGGTACAAGACAT
Source organism: Yasuhikotakia modesta (assembly GCA_036877545.1). Lineage (NCBI taxonomy): Eukaryota > Metazoa > Chordata > Actinopteri > Cypriniformes > Botiidae > Yasuhikotakia > Yasuhikotakia modesta. The sequence goes on from JBAJNP010010797.1 coordinate 11,358, forward strand.
ATGTGGTAGCCTTGACTTAGACAATAACCCCTGAATCCACTGTAGCTTGTTTGGATCTGGAAAGGCCCACCTGAAAGGAAATGCAGGAATATCACAACAGGTCTGTTTTCTTCTTTCACTTCTTTCAGATGCTTTCAAACATATTCATCTTAGGAGATGAATACAGCTCAATTTCAGCAAGTTCTTTTGAGCGAGACTTTTTTTTAATTGGGGTAGAGTGCACATGGCAAACAAAATAAATATTGGGTTCTAATTTAGGGCACGAGAACATGTTCCTGTAGCTCAACTGGTCGAGTATTGTGTTAGCAATGCAAAGGTGTGGGTTTGATTCCCTGGGGACACAAGTACTGATCAAATGTATACCTTGAATTCACTGTAATTCGCTTTGGATAAATATAAAATGTAAATGTAGAACAGCTGTCTTCTTTTCAGCTTTATCTTAAATGCACATGAACTAAATATATAAGTCTCACAGGCATCTGAAAACACAGTTACTGTATTTACACTACAGCTTGAATTGAGAAATTTTTTGTTGCAATAATTTTTGTTGTTCTTGTATTCATGAATTTTTTTAAATCATTATTTTACATTTTATTTAAATATTTAAAATAGGGGATATTTGTTATTTTAAAACAATCCATCCATTTATTAAAAATTAATGTGTCGTGCTTACACTAAAAATCTCAGGTGATGTCCAGTTCTTTGGAAAATCACAGGAAAACATCCCCACCAGATAGATACATTTCTAGCCATTGCATGAGATTAGGATAATAAAGGATGCTCATTGTTTGAGGGCCAGTAAGTTGCAATGTTTTTGCTGTAGATTTATTACCTTATCTTTGGCCAAAACCCAAGAGCTTGAAGGCAGTGGATAAAAATAATGCTCGCTAATGGCATCTGGATATTAAATTATGTAAATGTGTCTCAAAACCATTAACAATGTGGCAATTTTTAAATTGGGTATCTATTTCTCTTATAATCCAACCGTTTGGCACTGGAAAGCATGAGAAAGGTATGTTTAATTTAAAGTTAATTACTTTGCTAATGTTATTTCTTGGCATTTGGTCTAATGGGGGATATTACAAACTTTTGAAATGGTCTGATTTTAATAGGGGACAATTATGTATGCTTGTAACCAGTACCTAACAAAATAATTAAAGTTTCACAAAGACTCCGATCTGTGATTTTTCTCTTAATAAACCAAGCTGGTTTAATCTACACAGTATTTTATATTGATATGTTTTTGAATGATGAGCAAGGAAAGAGTCATGTTTACAAATATTTTTCCTGATCCCTATGTAAATGTCAGTGCCAAAAATAAATAATGAAAATTTATGATTCAGAAACATGATTAATTTTAGGTTTATACTTGCTGCATAACTAATAGTAATTGCATATTTATAGCTAACACACATTCTGCAGCATCCGTGGGGAGACCATTATTTGGTCCCTAATAATCTTGTGTTGAGTATTTCTCATCCATTTTTGTCTGCTATATATAAAACCATACATAATTACCTAAGAGTACTAATATGCTTCTCTTGTCCACAAATGGTGGGAACCAGTCACATGCAGAGTTAACTTATCTCAGCAGCTATCATTGAAAAGCAATTGTGCGACCGCAGACCTCTCTGGTGGTCGATGCATGCAATCACCGCCGTGTTGTTGGTGCGGACCAACACATGGTGGTCTCTCAGGTTCGGGAGGTTTAAAGCCTGAACCACAGCAAGTATTTCCAAGCAATTTATGTGCCAAGTAAGATGGCGAGGCTCCCAAAGACCTTTGGCTGGGCAGCTGTTTATAACCACACCCCAACCAGAAAGGGACGCATCTGTCGCTAGCATAACACATTGACCAAGATCTCCTAACACTGGACCCTGAGAGAGGAACCAGGGTTCCCTCCACATGTCTAAAGCATGGATACAGCATCTTGTGACCTTTATCATGTGAAGTGGATTTCCCCTCTGGATTTGAGCCACCACTGAAGGGGTCTCATGTACAGTAGGCCAAAATGTATGACGTTGGACGCAGCTGCCATCAGACCCAGCAGTTGCTGAAACTGCTTCACAGTGAGTGACAAGCCTTGCTTGACTCTCAATACTGCAGAGAGGAATGAATTATACAAGCGGGAGAAGATGTGCCTGCATCGTGGTGGAATCCCATATGACACAGAGATAGGTGGTTCTCTGAGCTGGAGAAAGCACACTCTTCTCAGAATTTAGTCTGATCCCTGGCTCTTTCATGTGGTCAAGAACGACATCTCAATGTTGAATTGACAGATGTTGGGAGGAAGATGGAATCAACCAGTCATCGATATAATTCAGTATGTGGATGCCCTGGAGCCTCAAAGGGGCCAGGGCTGCATCCGCACATTTGTTGAAAGTGCAGGGGGAGAAAGCAAGGCCAAAGGAAGAACTCAATACTCACTCAATACTAACTCGCCCCTGAACGCAAACCTCAAGAACTTCCTGTGCTAAGGAAGGATGGGGATGTGAAAAAGGCGTCTTTTAGGTCTATGGTAACAAACCAGTCCTCAGACTTGATTTGGGATATGACCTGCTTTATCGTGAGCCTCTTGTACTTCAGTTGTCTGAGTTGTTCAAGAGCCTGAGATCCAAGATGGGATGCAGAACCCCACCCTTCCTGGGAACAATAAAATAGCAACTGTAGAACCCTGTTTGCCTCAGCTGAGGAGGGACCACCTCAATGGCCTCCTTCCTTAACAGAGAAACCACTTCTTGTTCCAAGATCAGAGCCTGCACTGGACCCACCAGGGTGGGAATGGCCCCTCTGAACGCTGGTGGGCGAGAAGTGAACTAAGTTTTGTAACCTAGTTCTAAGGTACGCAGGACCCATAGAGATACACCTGGCAGTAGTTTCCATGCTGCCATGAACTTGCTAAAGGGTACCAGCCTCTCGAGGCTGGTCTCTGGAGTAACTGTAACTGGAGTCTCTGTGCCCTGTAACGGTCACCCGGCAGGGAACACCCAGATAATTTGCATAGGGGCCTCCTTAGAGGCTGTAAGTGCTCTGAGTCCGCTACCTCTTGGGGCGGAAGACTGGGAAGATTCTTGCATAAGCCTGCTGTGTTCTGAAGCCTGGCGCAGGATGCATTGAAATCTGTCTGGCAGTAGATTCCATGCTGCCAGGACATTTTTTAGGGGTACCAGCCCCTCAAGGCTGGTTTCAGATTGTGCTCAAGAGGTCCCTGGGGAATCAATGGCTTCAAACAACAAGAATTATCCCCAGGGGGGCGACCCTCTGAGGCCCTGAAAACTATGATTGGGTACATGGGAGGGGCTGCTGGGAATGAGAGCGACGGGGAGGGAACACAAAAGTGCCTCAGCTTGCTTGCGTGCCTTCTGGGAGAAAGACCCTGTCCTTAACTTTAAGGTGGGGCAGGGTGAGCTATAGATGACATCCTGAGAAATATCAGTTGTCAATTAACTCAGATGTGACCTAGCCACAGCGGAAGCGGGAATAGTCATTACACATTATAAAAGACCAGCACACTGCTTAAAACTAAGACAAGACATAATATAATCCACAGCCATAAATCATGTGCCTGACACATCCTGAATACCACTTGTGGAAAAACAATTCTGTAGGTGACATTGTTTATCAGCATAGGGTTTGTGTTAATCCCTCTTATTAAAATTAAATGCAGCTATGCTGCAATTAAAATTTGGAGAAGCCCACAGTTTGCCTTTAACAATAATGCCAGTGCAGGTTACATAATGTAATGCCAGTGCAGGTTACATAATGCTTTTAGTGTAATCATACTGGTAAAACTTTATTACGGTCTTTTTATAAGGATTATTCTTCCAACAAAATGCAAGTCTTTTATGCTTTTAAGATGTTTACAGAGTTTATTGTTTTTGAGACTGACAAACATGGTTACTATGAACTGATGTCAAATGAAAGGGAGCTGCATGATGACAAAAAATGTGCAGTTCATCCTTCACTGATCCTCTTATTGTCAAACAATGCTCTGTGGGATTAATGTATTAGTTTCCTGCAATGTGAGAAACAGTAGCTGTAACATATCCAAACACTGTAAGATGTAAATATTTACACATATAGTGGACATAGTGGATAAGAACTTGTATCGTGTCAGCCGGTTTAGAAAGCGTTGTTTAAAACACTATCTTTCGCTGAAACTAGGGAATTTTAGCTCTAGCTCAAAAGGAATAATTTAGTATAATTAACTGTAATCAATTATACGAATTACGTAGTATGTACGTACACAGATGTTCTATCTGATCAAGCAGAATTAATAATAGCAATTAATTAATGTATTCGTCCAGCGAAACATTCCTAATTGTACCTTAATTCTAAGAAATGTTATTTCCTATGGCCTTCAGAAAATAAACTTCTTACTGATATACAGTGCTACTTCAGAGCATGTAACAAGATCGTCAAGTTTAAGTGACGTTAGTCTATGAGCAGTTAAACACAGAAACAA
>JBAJNP010010798.1:0-15821 GCA_036877545.1 Yasuhikotakia modesta
GTTTGATGGTTGAGAGCTTGTCACATTCATCTCCGTGATACGCATTATTTGCATCTCGCTGACAAACCGTAACTCTAGCTCCTCAGGAGCTTCAGATGAGAGGAATCTGGATGAGGGAAAGTTTGTCTGAGGGCTCTCCGCTTTCTCTCATGAAGTCGCTGGATTTGATGTTGCAGTTCTCCACCTGTATAGGGATAATTACACAGTTTCCAATTAACAGAGATGTAAAATTAAGACACAGTGTGTTCTAAATGAGTCTGAAAATAACTTGTGATTAAAAAACACTAAGCATGCTTAGCAAGTTTACCGAAACATCTGGTTCACAACAAGCATTTACCGTGACTAAATAAGCACACGGTACTGTACAGACACATCCATGCATGTAAACTACAGTCTCTGTCTGCAGAAGAAATGTCTCATTTGTATCTTCTGCCTTGATCTTCATAATAACAGCGTTTAAAACCCTTCAGGACCTCAGCAGTTGCCCTCTGCCAAGTTAGCAGTTGACGAGTCTATATTCGGACAAACAAAACATTCTCTGCATTCCCATGGAGGAAATAATGAGCTGTAGTTCTTTCTATCAGCGTGAATCAGTCAGGCTCAGATCACTGTCACTGATTCCTCAGAGAGATGAGGAAGAGCGCTTACGGGGCGTTTACAGGGTCTGCACCCAGGGGTCTGCCGGATCTGCCTGTGTTTGGCTGATGCCTTACTTGGTTTCATTTTCTTGTCTTCCAGCAAGGTCAGAGGTCAGGGTCTGTCACATTAGTCATGGCTCATCAGGTTTTAATATGTATCACAAGCATCTCTTATTTTACACACAGCATCCTTCTAAAGTTCTTGAAAGACATGCATGTGAGAGGAGAGAGAGAGACAGAGTAATGCTTAGAGGAGAAAAATACCTTTTAAAAGAATAGTTCTACCAGAAATGAAAATGATGGTGTTATTAATCACCCTTGTGTATTTGCACACTTTTATGTCTTTTCTCTGTTCTGTTCTCTGACATTTTGAAAGATATCCTTCCTTCTGTTTTTTATTTAAAAAGTAAATGAGGACTTATGAGAAACCTTTGATTTAGTAATACATTATTTGTTTGAGTTTATGATTTTATTGGTGGGTATAACAATGACAAAGTTTTCATTTTTGGGTATCTACTAGTTAAATACTAAAGTCTAAAATATCTAATAGGATTAAGCAGCCAATAGCGAGGGACACATCAGTGACATCATCATTTCAGTCTCATAGGTTGGACTTCAAGGACCATAAACTACAGCCAGCTACAGTCTAGAGACAGTGAGTCTGAATGCAGACACATCTTCTAGCCATTGAGAATAGACTTCAAAGACCATAAATTAATAAAGGACTGCCAACTACAGCCTATAAGAGCCAGACAGTAAAGGACACTTCAGTGATCGCCGCCTGTATCTCGCCAGTCAGTCTAGGACAGACTCCAAAAGCCTACACACTAATCACTAGCCTTACAATATAACCATTAACCTTACAGTTTAACCGCTGCCTTTCTAGCACACTGAGTAATTGAATCATTAATTTATTCATTGAACACATGCTATGTGACAGCATAATATTTAGCATATGTACAGGACCATATGTACAAGTTGTGACACTGGTTCCTTTAAAGGTTTATGTATGATATGATACCAACATTATAAACATGCTGTGTGGGAAAAAAAAAGCATTTAAATGCCTGAAGGCCCTACATTTATTTTTCTCCATTATTTCTCTGATCTTTACTTGTCAGTGGTTGTTTTGAGGGTCTGCAGGGGCTTGTAGCTTGACCACTATCTGATGGGGCTAAGAATGACGTGGTTAGGGCTCCTTGGTCTACTAACCAAACCAATCCAGCTTAACTAAACCGCTTTAAGCTGTTAATATCAGTTTGTTTTGTTCAGCCCAGAAAAATTCAATAGTTCCTGCCTGTTCTTATTACTCAAGCTGTAAAATACATTGCAGTAGAACAATAACCAATAAGTGTGTGTGAATTAAGAACATTCATAATATCAGTTATTTAATTCAGTGATGTCCCCGGCAAAACTGACCTTCTAAACTTTTATTAGAGTTTTATTTTTCATCTGTCTGAGAGTCATATAGTTTTATGCAAATTAGTTTTGTTTTGCGTCAGTTGCCAGACAGAATGCTTGTTGGTGGTTTGAAAACTCTACTTTTAAAGCTGTTTATCAGACACCTAACTTCAATATTCTGACTATGGAATTAACATTTATTCATTTAGCAGACGCTTTTATCCAAAGCGACTTTACAGTGAATTCAATACATTAATTTTATCAGTACTTGCATTACCTGGGATCGAACCCACAACCTTTGCACTGCTAACGCAATGCTCTACTAGTTGAGCTACATTATAGTGTAGAAGCATGAGTTGGGAAATGTGTATGTTGTGCAAAGCACTATACAAATAAACTTGCCTTGAAACTCAACTGACCACAACATAATGCCAGCTTTTAGATGCTGCAGTGCTTGCTTTGCATTTGTTATGCTGTGACACTGGCCATTAAATTCTTGCCTTTACAGAGCTGTGTGAGAAAGATGAGACTTCAGTTGAAGGACTCATGAGAGACAATGATAGGACATCTTGATAACAATGATAACACCCACGCCATTGGATTCCGTCGTTGGGCCAATGGGTGGTCCTTACAATCTTCATGGGATTAACATCCTCATTTGGCTCTGTAGCTTTGAACCCTGGTGTCTGCTACTTAACTCCTTTCTAAAGCTAAAATGAAACTCTACATAGGCAGCTGTGTTTCTTACATATTCAGCTGTGTTTTTTAGGCCCAACTCACAATTATGAATTAATGTGACACAAAAGCAACAATGTGATACTGTAGTAAATATATATTGCAGTCCATTGTGGGATAAGTGTATTCCTTTTTAATGACACATATTGTACTGCCTTAGAATGTTTGCACCAGGAGTGTACTTCCAACCTCCAGTTTGGGTGGAAGAGTAATTTCTCACTGTGCTTCATGTAGATACACATACTAGCCAGATTAATTATGTGTTTGTGTGTGTGTGTGTCCTGTAGGTGGTTGTGTAGGTGGACTGATATAGTGCATCTATAGTGCAGTGATCAACTTTCAGCAAGTCAAGGGTCAGGAAACACTCTTGGCATTCCCACATGAGTGTGTTATACTCTATCCTGCAAGGCAACAAAAACATTTGCTTGTATTTCTAAGCCCAGAGTCACTTCAAAAGGGCAAACAGAGTTCAGAGGAGAGCGGGAACAAATTTCAGACAGTCAGACTAACATCAGACTAACATCTCCTGTGGCTTTTTGTGCAAGACGCTTGTATATGCTTGCAGATGAAACTAACATCAGTATCCAGATAATACTGTGTATTATATAACACAGTTAGTGTCAGTGTTTCTGTATTCATAATATTTATGTGACTTACATTAACACTTTAATTAGCATGTAGAATGATGTAGAATAACACTTTACTTTTAGAATTTTATTTTGTAAATCAAAAACGTGTAGAATTATAACTTCTCTCTTATTAAATGTGTTGCAGCATTCAGGTGACAATCAGAAGTGTGTTACTCATGCAAATCCCCTCAGTGAACTTTTCCCCTGCATTGTCCTGTCCATTTCTTTATATAACCATACTCTTCTGGCTCCATGGCAACCAGTGTGAATGGCTTTATGGAGTGAATTAAATCGGAAGATTATGAAAGTAATTAGTGTGTGTGTGTGTGTGTGTGTGTGTGTGTACATGTGTGCTGGTGGAGCTGTAAGCTCTCAGTCTCATTCTGGTTTGCCTTCAGACTGCTGTCAGATGAGTGCAGATGGGTCCAGGTGACACCATCTGTTGAGGGACATAGGTGTGCCTGAAAAAAGCATTAATTAGAAAACTTCGAAAATATGCAATAGCTTAAGCAGGAAGCACAGATTCAGACGCTGTCTGTCGATACCTCACACAGCAACATGACTTCAGTATTTAATTTGAAACACATATTGTCAGAAAGCGCTTAGATGCTGTCAGTTCTTCATGCGGTGAAACAGACTGTTGTGACATGAAAATGTAAATGAGCTTGGGTGATTTGCATTTAGAAAAATTCCATCTCCTCCGATGATTAGAGGAGATTCATTTCATTACGACACTTTCTTGGGAGATGGTGTCTCCTAATAGGCAGGTCTCAGGGAGATGTGGCAATGTTTGCTGTTCCAAATGGAAGTCTGATCAGGAATAGGTTATCTCTGAACTATTATCTTTGTCAATATTTGCTAGGATAAATAACTAATGGATTGCGATAGCTCTCTATCCTCTCATCTACTGAAGTTCCTCAGGGCTTAAGGGGTTCTTTAATGAATCACTGCCTGCAATCTTTATAGAGAACTTATAAGTTAACTGCTTGATGTTGTGTAGTCTTAACTTGCTTTTAAATTAAAGGACAAATGAGAGAAATTTATAGCTTCTTCACAGAAGTTGATGAAGTTTCTGTTTATCAACTGTATGCATGCCTTTGGTTGGGTAAACAGGTAGCCCCGCCCCAAATTCATGCCATTGGTTGAGCCAGTGTTGCTGTGCAATTTGTGCTAGTCAGGTCACTCAAACAAACAAAATAATATTTTTGTACATTTACATTAGTGGCACCCTAGCATTTAAATATTGTTATGTAAACGTCTTTCTTATAGTTTTAGTTTCTATATAGTCTATATAAATACAAAGCCTGCATAGGAAAAAGTAAGTATTTTAATAAATATGTAGTGTTAAATATTACAGTGTTGATGTGTTAATTAGCAAATCTTGTGTTTGTTTACCTTTATTTACAAGATGGTTGCTTTTATTTACAAGAAATCTAAATGTATTTAAAATTTGCATATTTGCATTAAAAAACACACAAAAATGTCTCACCATTCATATAGTTCCTAGAATGAATATTATTTTGATAAGTGCAGTTGCATGATGTCACAAATTGGTGGCCACAATAACAGCGTGGGATATAAGGGAAAGTGTCTCTCATGTTTTCACTTGCACAGGGCTCCCTGCCTTCAAATGTATTCGGCTTCTGAAGAGGAGAGCTGGAAAGGTCACTCGGCGTTAATGAGCTGAGTCTAGCCTATTGTCTCTGAGCTCCTAGGTATCTGTCTTCCTGATGAAACAGTGCAGCTGAGACTCAAAGATTATGTATGTTCTGCATTCACCTTCGTGTTTGAATTACCATCTACATTCCACTAGCAGATTCTTAACATGACTATTTGTTTTCCAAGGTCAGTTGTATCGAGTAAGGTGACTAATTAGCACTAGTCAAACATCAGCAAATTAGCCGTTTAGAGGCTAAACTTAGCGCTTTGTGGCCATATCTGCTCCTGTCTGTTCTTTGTTTTCTATTCATTCTTTACATTTTCCAGGTTTTCTATGCAGCCTTTATTAATGCATGTTGCATGCCTTCTTACTGTCAATTCTACAGGAAAGTCAATGCATTTAATGCATTCTTCATTTGTTCTGTTTAATGCATTCTTCAAGTATCTACACTGATGTAATCAAAAATCTTGTGCTGTCCGATTGTTTGCATGTAACCTGCCCTAAGCAAACACAATAGTCACTCTATTTTCCTCATACACTTTCACCCAGTCACAAAACACACACTCTGTTCCATTTTACTGGCTGTGTGACACTGTGTCAATCCTTTGTAGTTCTCTTTGACTCACCCTGTTATTCATCACTCAAATTCATTTGTGAGACCTGCAGTACGGGTGTGTATGTGTTTGTACTTGTGAGGATGTATCAGTGTACGTGTGCAAGCTGATGGAACGAGACAGGGCTTGTTGCTGTCTCTGTGCTGTCTTCCTCTCATTCCCTAATCCCTTAGTGTTACAGTCATCTCCGAGCACAGAGCCCTTCAGAACTGTCAATATCCAGACCAGAAAATCTCACTTCTTGATCTCTGCTCTCCTACAGCAGTAGACAGACTTATGAACCTTGCAGATGTGCTTAGCATAAAGATACACTGCTTGCCACTCAGACCCCGACTAGCTTGATGCTAGTTGCCATTTCAGGGCTCGGGGGACAAACATATGGTATCATATGCCAAGAATGAACTGAGTACAAAGAGACAATGGAAAAGTTTTACACTGAAAATCTTTGGCAATCTTGTTGTGTCATTGGCTTTTCTTTGTGCGAAAATAAATATTATTTCTGATGGATTATTTGCTGTGTGTGATGTGTAGGTTAGAGGAGACATAAGTGTTAATACAATCATAACACTTTTTGTTTTCTTTGCTCATTTAATCACAGTTTAGCCTAAACCTTGAAATTTCGCTTTATTATCTTACATAAGTAATGTCAATGTGTAACAAATCGTGCCACTTAAATCTACAATCTAATTTAGCAAGAAGTACAGTACTGAAGACTAAAGTTACATTCATAAAACCTACTGTATGTTGTGTAGTTTGTAATGTTTGGGATAAAGCAAAAACAACCGAAATAATTGTATTTTATGTGTACATACGAATGGTATTTAATGCAAAAGTGATTCTCAAGCACTAGACACTAGCCAGAGATTGTGAAAGACATAATATCATGTATTCAAAGTTATAATATCTGTATTCAACGAAATCTCATTGATGTTGAAGAAACATATTTTAATAAACTTGAATCCCTAAAGTGATGTGTTTGAAATAGAAATAGAAGAACCTTGGTGAAATCTTATTTAAAATACACCTCATCCACACTGTAATGTTAACTGTTATGTTAACTATTATGGCAAATGTACGCTGGGTTGTACTCTATATATTTTTCATACTCGCGTTTCTGTAGTTACACATTGCTAATGTTACATTTATCATGTGCTGAAGTATTTACTTTTCTAGTTACAGTAAAAAAAAATCCAAGGAATATTTTGTTTATGTGTGCCTCATCTAATGTTATTTGCTTTTTCCTCCATATATCAAATAGTTTCCATTCTTGTTGACAGTAAAGATGCATTTCAGTTCTGTTGCATCAGCTGTAGAGGGCTGCTGTTGTACGCTTGTAACCAATGTGCTCTGCTACACCAAACTACAGATATACAGATAAAGCAGTGCTGTGCTGGAACCCCTGAGCCAAACTACTGCAGAAACTTCAAATCCGTGTCATCCCTCACTTTGTTCTCCATCTTTCTCTGTCTGTCTTGCATGTTGACATAACACTCCTCCCCTGAAGTCTCTCCATCCCGGCAGAAAACCGATGCAGCTTGATGCCACCGCTGTGCGTGGTTTGAATTTGGACAGCTCAGCAGAGATGAAAATCACATCCAGCCTCTTTGACAACTCAATGGATCATTCCTTCAGTTTTCTCTAGGTCAGATTTACATTCAAAACACCTTGACGTTTAATAATGTGACAAATGGGTCTTTTTGCCTGGAAGCAGTATCATCGGTGTCGTTCCCTCTCTGCGGTTATTTGCGCAATGAGCCAGCAAATGAAATTAACAGAACGTAAATTAAAAAGAGTGAAACTGATTGAAATTGGAAGTACTCCCAAGAGTCTTCCATTGGAAGTACTCCTTCCGAGTCTTCCAAAAGGTCTCAATTTTGTCGCTTTCCCAAAGACTCTGTGATCAGACGGCGCACAAATAAACAAACATGTCTGGATGAAATGAATAAATGAATAGACAAATATATGTTTAAAGACTTCATCACATTCTTGTTTGTTTGCTCTGTGACGGCAAATACCAGCTTCTGGATAATCAACAAAACAAACTCTCAAACACAGTTTGAGCTCAGCAATAACAACTACGGACATTGAAGCAATCGCAAATATTTATGGGCCATCATGAAAAACAAATAATGCAATATTAGTTTTGTTTTATATAAATGCTATTTTTTAAAGGTATTAAAAATTCTGTTATTTATGCACACTTGTGTTCTGTGATGTTCAAACTTTATTGCATCTATTTTATATCTATAGAAATAAAGGGATGTAGCAACACAATTCTATATAATGAAAATAAATGAAAATCGGGTCTGTTAAACTTCTAAGTGCTAAAATAATAAAACTAAAATTGGCCCATATTACTCACAAAGTACAAGTGTGCATTATATTCTTTAGATGGAGACTAAAACTGGCCCATATGACTCATGAATGGTAATTGTCCATTATATTGTATAGATGGGACTTGAATCTCCTCCAATCATAGCTGACTTAACAGCTAATTATGTGGAGCTTGTTAATAATTCATCTCATTCATCTTATTTCATTATGTATGGGTATGGCCTAATGAGGACGACAGGGTCAGGGAGAGGGCTTTCCGGTGGAAATTGCCCTTTGAAAGTAATCTAAAAGTCACACGTTTTTCTGCAGTACCTTTTGATTAAGGTTTGCGGTCAGCACAGTTGTGGTACATCAGCATTAAAGAGCATCTTCAGCCCTGAAGAGGTTGCTTGTAGAGTGTAAAGTGTGTAAAGATGGTACCCTTGAGGGTCTTCATTACTCAGCCCTAGGGACAAAAGTGTGATTAATGGCTATTACGACCAAAACAGCAGCCCAGTTCAGCCATGGAAAAAATCCATGAGAATTGCTGGACAAGTTGTCATTTTATTTCCATTTTCCTGTGTGTGTTGTGCGTGTCATGTCGTGTGTGTCATGCGTGTGTGTTGTGTGTATGTGTGTGCGCATGATGTGTGTTGTGTGCGTGTTGTGTGTGTTGTACGTGCACGCATGTGTGTGTGTTGTGTTGTTTGTCTCGGTTGTGCATGTGTGTGGTGTGTTGTTTATCTTGTGTGTGTGCGCGTGCATGTGTGTACATGTGACACATCTGCTTAGGTTTACATGAGTGTCTTCATGTGTGTTTCTGTGCGTCTTCAAGTATGCATGTGTTCCTCCTGACCCTCTGATCTTCTAGTGCAGCTTAAGTGGATCCATAATAACTTATTCCTGATTAAGTCACAAACATGCTGAATTAAGTCGTGGTCTTTGTAGTCTGCACTACAAAGCGTAGACCATTTATCATAGCTTTCAGTGAAATCAGTGACAGCAAGGAGTCTGATAGGGAGTGCGCTATATCTATTTTCATACTAATTTCATTAGGCTGCAGGACTCAGATTCATATTACAGTAATGAATGATGTATCTTAAAACTTGATGTTACTTAATCTTTCCTCAGAGAAATCGCTTTTACACAATATTGTTGCTTCAGCAGAGAGCAAGATAGAAAGGCAAAGACAAACATAAATTTGTTGTGTCTTATTTGAGGGACCACATATGCCTCACAACACAAGCTACACAGAAAGAGAGACAGAAAATCAAAAATTCTGTGGAAGTTCCTCTTCGGTGAGTTCTTGGTTTGAGACGACAGTCCTGTAGGGGTTGTGTCAGAGATGTCAACAGAAATCTGCAAGCGCTGGAGGTTTTAGGATACGAATGTGAACATCTTGTTTAAATGAGCACATTTCAGATGTTCCATCCTTGCTAGGACTGTAGCCTTTGGTTGAGGAGTTTCCTCAGAGAAGTTTCTCCTTTAATTGGGCCGAGCAGCAGGCAGAACCTGAGTGGTTTTAATGTTCTTGTGGCTACAGACATCTCGGCCGTGCCAGAAGAGGTGGTTGGATTTGTGAATGGTAGAGAAAGTCTTCTGTAGAATGTCGTTTTTTGTTTCTCTTTCTTTTCTTCAAACTCACATCCGCACAATCACAGCCTCTCACTTTCCCATTTCCCAGTTTCAATCTGATGTGTGAACTTGAAAATTGATGCTATTTTAGCATCATTACAACAGAGCACTTAGTGTGGGAACACGGTCGATCACAGAACCTCTTTCCATGCAGCCCATCTCTCTGTCTCTCTCTCTTTCTCTCTGAATTTAGTAGTCAACAGTTTTTTTTGTAACACTCAAACCTGTAATTCTAAAGCTTCTAATGCTAAAGACTCTTTGCTCACTGACAAAAATTAGCCACAGAAATGAAGACACGTACACATAATTATTGCCCTTCTTTTCGTCCGTGTGTGATTAAAGGAAGCCTCCTGGAGGAAGCGCATGGCCGTTGGGAAATTAACGTTAGCTGAAGCACAGAGGAGGGAATATGCTTTGAATGACCTCACCAGTTTCTACACATTTAGAGTGACACCAGAAAATGGTTTTAGATAAACAAGCATGAGGTCTGATCTATTCTAGTCTAATCTTGGGGCGTTGACCCTAAAAAGCCTCTTTGTCCTGCAGGTGTTTGATGATCCAAGGTTGTCTTTTATGCTAGCGCTGTTTGTTGACCCACAGAGAGGTGCATGCAAGTTCACAGACAAAAACACAGAAGCGCAACACCCCAAACACGCCCCCTTCACTCATTTACCTGCACACTGACACACTGACACGTTCACACCATCAAGGCAAATGCATTAAAACATTCCCATGGCTGGTGTTTGACGGAGATGATTAAATTTTTATCATCCTGTTTTGCATTTACTCGTTTGAAAAATATGTGTTTGTTTTCCCTGCAGTCATGATTAGTGCAAATGTGAAAAGTTGTTATGGTCTCGCCAGGTTTTTCATTGGTCCTGGAAATTGTACTTAAATAAAAAAAGATCAATTCAAAGAGGCGATAATCGCTGCGTTCAGTCAGAGCCGCAATTTCAGCCTCCTCTCCAATGAGGCGACAGACGCTTCTCACTTTGTAATCGAGGGCCATAAAGAATTAAGATTCATCGAGGAATAAATTGCGTGCGATGGTACGGTGAATGGTCGAGAAGAGCCTGTGAGATTAGATATCAGCTGCTGTCTCTGGCCACCTGCTAACATTCTCAGACCATGAAATGCACCAGTGATTCACTTTGGATTGCAGGCATAATGGTGGCCCTTCCCATCATGCACTTCTCTGCGAACCAATAACTGCTTAGTGTTCACATATTTCTACGAAATGAGCTTATGGAGGCAGATAAATAAGGAAAACGGAGAGAGGGAGTCCGTTTTACTTTTAGCCAACTTCTACCCACACACGCCATGCAGTAATGATCATAAATACTTGTTTTATGTACACAGTGGTTTATATTGATCGGTCCGCATAGATCGCCTTCACGGCTCGGGCTGACTCAACGGAAGAATCCATATTCAAACAAATCCATATTTGCTGGCAAAAGCTGTGGTTTTATTAGTTGTGAAGGCCTACTTTATGTTATTGCTTTGAAAACTGCAGACACGATACATTTAAGGCCAAAACGGTAAAAGTCTGTATCATGCGTGAAGTTCAATACAGGGAAACACCATATAAAACAGGATCAAATCATTTGTACTGGGTTGAGTTTGTCCGATACACCGGCACAGGGGTCCAGCTTCTCTAAATTGCCGTATTCTCACAGGAGAGCATTTCATTTATTTTCAACACTTCATTTATTCAGATTTTCGTGTGCGAGTGCATATAGATGTGAACTCTGTAAAAGCTGAGCAGCCTCCAGATGAACAGTGTCAGGCTTTCTTAGATGAAAAGCTAAATCGTTTTTGCTACAATTGGCGTTGGTAGATACTTTTGTGAAAGGCTGATTGTATTTATGGTGACAGGTGCTCAGCTCTGAAACGTATTCGTTTCCCGGGGCCGTTGTTTTGTTCCACGTGTCAGCGTTTAGCCTTTTCTGTTGTCGTGCAGTAAATCATTGTAACATCAGATCAACATGTTTTACAAACAGGGTTTAAAATAACTCACCGCCCAATCTGGCTGCTGAATTTTTCCAAAACAAAATTTTCAAAGTATGTTAAAGTCACGACATGAATTTATTAAGTATATTCATTATTCAGCCTGAATTTCATATTTTTCAGAAATGACAGGCACCCTGTTTCCCCTTCTGTCCTTTTTCATCCTCCTGTTCTCTTAAAATGCATTAAAAGTGTATGAGCCAACCAGAGCCATTTCAGCACTGACAGGCCTGTCATTCGGTGCTTAATAATAGTTTTGTTCATGTAACCCAGATAAGTGCATATTCTGTGCAAATAGGCAATATTTCTAACTTCATTTCGCATAGAAGTAAAGTACTGACGTCAGATTTGTGCAGGTATGGCCTACATGAACAACAGAACAATCTATAAATAAAAACCCACCAAACTAGCTAGGGATTCGACAGTGCTACCTGTTGCGCTTGACTTCATTGCACAATGTAAATTTCATTCTATCATTCTATAATTTCTCAAGCTAATAATGAAGTTAATGATAAGCTACCTCGAATGTATTGATGACCACATTGTTTGGTCAGTAGTTGCAAGGCTCTACTTGTTACAAAGTTGCAATGCTCCTGTATAGCTCAGCTGGTAGAGCATTGCATTCACAGCGCAAAGGTTCTGGGTTTGATTCCCAGGGAGCACATGTACTGGTAAAAATGTATAACTTGAATGTACTGTAAGTCGCTTTGGATAAAAGCGTCTGCCAAATGCATACATTTAAATGGCTCTAATGTAAGACCTCTGAGCTTGGGGTCATATTGTGTTAGATGATGAGCTGTGATGCGATCTGATCAGGTGTTGATGTTTTCATTTGGACTATTAATAATAGTTTCACGCATGCAGATGTATGAAAGGCGCATGAGAGATGCGAGATTGAATCGGTACATCTATTGCAGCATGTTGCCTAACAGCGATGTCTGCTCCGCTCTGAAAAGCATTCAATTAAAACCTGTTTAAAGCTCCAACTGCCAAGACTTTTAATAGGGAAAGTAAATATTTCTTATTCTTAATCACGCAGGCATTAATATTTCATTGATCTTACTGCATTATTAATAAGAGTCCAATTTCTCTGTTTTTTATGATCTCCTGTGACGTATAGCGTACATCTCATTCCTTGCACCGCTTTGCTGACGTGTCACATTTAAGAGGTAAAACTCTTTGCATGTAAAGACATTGTAATTTTGCTGTCTAAATCCTTCTCATTACTTCTTTTACCTTAAATATATAATACACGTGTAGGAGCACATCTTTGGGTAATATACGGTAATAGCTGGTCTTTGTCTCCAAGGACAGGTACAATTTAAAACAGATTATATCAGCTGTTCCATTTATGGGAAAAAATGGCATTAGACTTTCATCATGGCTCTAATGTTCATGAACACACTGATGAAGGCTTAATGTGTGAGCCATTCATCTTAATTAGCTTCACCAAATGGCGTTTACGTGCAACTCTGGAGCTTTGACGTACTACTTAGTTTTACGCTAACATAAGTATTGAAAAGCTTATCTTCATGGCTGAAACAGCTGGGAGCTTATGTAGCAAATAAATTTGACTGCTCTTGAGAATAAAGGTTTTATTCTGTGCCATAGATTTAGATACTCTAAAATATAGTGAAAACAATTCAGTAGAGTTGGAGGACAACAATATAAACAACATACCTTTTTAAACCAGACCTTTTATTGCCACAAGAAGGACTTAAAAGTGCTTTGAGGGAAGCAGAGTGTTTTCTGGCTGAACAAACCGCAGTGTGTTCCCACCTTCATATTGGTTGTTCTGAAAGAGATCAAATGACCACTAGTCTGTCTGATACAGCCTCTCCAGAGATTCACAGCAGATATTTCCTCTCTGCCAGCTCTTAATAACAGTCCTAATAATAGCAGGCAATATATTTTTGGCTAGCAGTAATGTTCAGTTATATTCTTTGGCAAAGCTTTTCTGTTACATGTTTTTTGTGATTATTATTCCCTAAACTGAAGTTACCTCAATGCTGTAGGTTCGCTTTAGTATCAGTCTATTCAAGTACTTTTGATTGACTTCAGTTTTGTGTTTTGATTTCTGTGACTTCTCAATTCAGCCTTGAGAAGAAAGAGATCATTCATTGTGTGTGAAATCTTATATACAAAATACAAAAAAGAGAATAAAACTTAGTTGTAGCGGTAATGTGTGTGTCTAGTGCTGTGTGTGTACATCATCATTAGCCGTTAGCTGGCTTTCAGTATGTCTGACTGTAGCTCTGTAGGTGGTAAGATTTCAGCTGTCTATGCAGGCAACAAACTTGCACTGCAAAGTTTTATGGCAATTTAAAAACTCTCTTTAAGGACAACAATAGTAGACAAATAGTGTGTCCAGCCAAGCTCAAAGCAAAGAAAACATTAGCTTTTTTATATTTGTATTTATTTTATGGATGAATAAGACGTACTGGGCTTTGTATGGAACAGAAGAAAGTTCTCACACTGAATAACTGGACAATTTCAGTATTCAGTATTACTGTCCAGTCATTCAGGTAGTAAAATAATTAGTCAAAAAACAGCTGTTATGTCTATTATAGGGGTTGTCAACAGGTGCCCGTGACCTCTGTGATATTATTTACATTATCTGCAATTATTTAAAAATTATTAATTATTTATAAGAAAATTACAATATATGTTAATCCAATCAAAACAAATGCTACAGATGCTAAATAATATTCTCATCATATTAATGATAAAATACATCATAATAATGATGATGATAATGATAAATGCATCATAATAATTATGTAGTTTTTATATGTATCAATTAATTTTTTTTATAAATTACACATTTTATTCAAAGTGGGATTCTTTCTCATAAAGTGACTTATAATGTAAAAAAGTATAGGTGTATGTTTGCAAGTAACATACATTTTTGTCATGTTACATTACTTTTTAAAACCTTTTTGTTTTGTGGCTAGCTACAGTCAGCTATTAATTTTGTGTGCAACTGAAGCCATACTGCTATTAAAATGATAATGGTTTGCAGGTTATAGATTCTGGCTCCTGGCCCTGAAAGTTTGGGGATACGTTTCAGTGTTGTTGTGGGTGGAGTCAGAGGGGTTAGTGAGGTCACAGTGATGTCGCTGCACTGCCTTTAAGCAAAGCACTTTGCTTAAATTTTCCCCAGAAGAACCATCTCTGCAATTGGCTTACTGTCTCCTCAGATAAAACTGTCTACAAAATGACAAATTTAATTTAATCTGGTACCAGCGTGGGCTGATGGTTGTCTGAGTCCTGGGGCCAAATACAAAGATTAAAGAGGAAAACATTAAGACACTGCTCTTTATTATATGTTGAACATTGACATCCATTTCTGGTTCTCTAAAACCCACAATAACATCTAAACAGAAATATACTGAGCCCTGAGAAATGTGGGTGCATATGGAAATTGCTTTGCTACTGTTGTTTCTGTCTAAGAAGAGGTTTTATCGCTGGTTGGCAATTATACTTATTATACCGTTGGGAATATCACAGAGGAATCTCAATGGTATTTCACGGATGCTGTCACATGGTGAGAAATACAGTACTGTTACTTGAGTACGATCCACAAAACAATTAGCTAAACCATCCTGGTCCAAACTCCAAAGATCTCCTCCCCTTGTAATCTCAGTATAAATGCTGGCTGCCTCACTGAGGTAAAAATGGAAACCTGACAGAAAGGTTTTCAGGAACGAGGGCTAGAACAAAAATGTCACAGCAATTCTGAGGTCCACAAAAGAGTATCTTTGTCTGGCATATCCACATTCATTTAGTCTGAGCTGAGTGCTGATTAGCCAAAACTTTTTTGCCTGCTTACTGCTACAGAAACCATACAGAGTCCTTCAGGTTTTTAGCTTCAGAGTGCCTGCCTGCCCCCCTTCCCAACGGTCCTTAAGGACCCCTAAAGCACCATTTTCTTTGTATTTATTTTGGAAAGTGGTAGTTTTGACAGAACATGCAGAGCTTGTAGCTTTTATTTAGTCCCAGTTTGCTTCAGTTATGTTGTAGCCATGTAGGCTGCAGGTAGCATTATTTATTGCATAGAGATTATCTGTTTGATGCATTGTAAATTGGAAGAGAAAGACATTTCTCTACATTTTTATGCTTGTGTGTTGTTTTCAGTCTGTTATCTTTTAGGACTATACAAGCTTATATATATAAATACAAAGCACAC
>JBAJNP010010799.1:0-15820 GCA_036877545.1 Yasuhikotakia modesta
AAAAAGTCCCACTTCAAGATTGTTGCCAGGCAACTTGCACTGGCATCTATTCTAATGTCAGACACGAAACAGGAGAATTAATTTAACCAATCAGTTGATTCATTCTACCATTTATTTTAATTTGGGACATTTTTCCCTGGCGCTGCCCATTTATTTAAGACTCCGCCCATTGATCCAAGCCCCACCCCTTGGCCTCAACACCTCAGTGAGCCACAAAAAGCTGCCAGTGTGCAAGTTCAGGATGTTTTGTAGGTCAGGGATGCCACCTAATTTCCAGTCTAGCGAGTGTGTGAAGACGTCTCATTAGGGGCCATGAGGCTCAGTCACGCATGCTGAATGAGACGGTTCCAGCGGGTCAGAAAAAACTAACTCAAGTACCTTGAAGGACACAAAATCAACAGGCAGAAAGAACATTAAAGCGGATTAAAATACAAAACAGAACGAAACCATAAAGGTCCAGAGAGGAAACGGATGGTGCAATGTTTCAGACTCGACTGTAGATTAATTATTGATATACAAGTCATATTTATTCAGTCATCCATTACTGGAATATATTTCAGCTTGATTATTAATGAAACATCGTGCAGACTCAGATCTGTGGCTGGGACACAAGGTCCATCCATTCCAATAATATGTGCTTTTTATCTACTGTATAAACGGTCTGAAGAGATCGGGTTATTTACGGATGCTAGCATTACTAAAGGCCTTTCAGTGGCTAAAGATACAGGAAGTGAACATTAAAACTGACCAATAATAAATGAGCATTAATAATGTTTCATGAGAACTGGGGTTATCCAAGGTCATGCAGTCCAACTGCTGCAGGTGTCAGTCAGTTGTGTAGATGGTTGTGTGAAAGGTGTTGCTGTGGTTTCATTTACTGCACGTCTTAGCGAAACGGCTGGTTTGATGAGCTCACTCTTGAAAGCCACACCGGTGTGACTCCGAAAGTGATATTTAATACTCCTGTGTGTGTGATAAACAACAGCATACACACAGAAAATGCTGCAATGCAAGTTCAGTATTTTCATATATGTAAAAACGCACCAGGTAATTTTGTGCTTGCTTTGATTACAGAGATCAGATGACTGCAGTGTGTCTGCCACACACACACAGGCACACACACACACAGGCACACACACAGACACACACACACAGAAACACACACACAGACACACACGTATACTCTCTAAATTAAAAAGTTTCATAGACTTATTAATTAGTCTTCTTATTAAAAGGATTTAATATATTTTCATGGAATTCTTACAAATAAGGACAACCTAAACAGTAAGTGTTGTTAAGTTTTGCTCACTTTTGGGTGCAAATTACTTTTTGCTGACTTTTGGGTTTAAACACACAAACACACACACTTCATTACATCCAGACCACTCAACCTTACACAAAATGTAAAAAACTCTTGTCTAAATCAACATGCAGACGTGACCAAAACAACACCCCTACAGCAAACACTGTACAACAAACACCATCCGCAACCCCAATGTCACTGGCTAAATATGTTAGTTACAGTAATCAAGTTAATGCACGGCTGGAGCTGGTTAATGAAGTTACACTGTGTGTCTGCCCCAGGGACTGAGGTGATTTTTTCGTCCCATATCTTTCAGACATTGCAGGCTTTTCCTCCCCTGGGGCTGGAGGAAACAGACACAACACTATTTGTTATCTGGGGCACTAATGATCGCCCTGAGATTCTGTCTGCTGTGGGCCAACAGAGGCATGCATACGGACACACGACTGCACACTCTTAAAACAGCCCTGAAGCAGAGGTGCGCTGCGTGACAGTTTGAAGACTTTCTCTTGCTGAGAGCAAGCCAGCGACTCTGACAAGCGGCTCCTGAGTTCAAAAACAGGCCCTTCCGCAGAGATTAAAGAAAGAGTTCTCTGAAAATCTGTGAGCAAATCTCTTCCTTTACACGCAACCTCTAATACATATTTATGAGTTAATAATGAAGAGATTAGGGGCTGCTCTGCTCCTCTTCCGGGATTCGGTCTCTGGAAAACCACCAGAAAACCCTGGGTAGAACTTTGGCGCCACTCGGGCTCAGTGGACCGGGACGAATCTTCAGCGTTGCGGTCGTGGCACCCTGAGGTACGACAAAGTCTCTGGTTTGTGTGAATCTACCGCCAACGGATTGCCAACCGCGCCTTGCTTCCTGTTCTACGGTAAATCGGTTTGAGTTAATACCGCCATACAAAACCACAGCCCCAGCTGACATACCCACAATAAACGAATCTAAAATCTCTCCTTACAGCAGCACAGAGGAAGCGTGCGGAGTCCCATTGAGTGCTGCTGGCAAGAATTGAACATTTTCCCTCAACACCGGAAAAAATATTGTGCCAAATCTCTGAAGTTTGGTTACATTCATATGTCCTGAGGTTTGACTTATTGGCCAGCCTTTGTAATAGGATTATGACTATGTTGGGAAGGAGGGTACAAATACAGCCGCATTCCTTTAAAAGCCCTCAGAGATGCGACACACAGCTGCCTCTTTTTAACCTGAAGTGAACTCTGTACAACTGAAGCTCAACGCAGAAAAACAGAGAGTTAACTCAAGTAAAACTGACCTGAGAAATTCTTCAGCATTAATCAGGGGAGATGAAACGAAGGGACACACGGGCCAAAAAGCAACAATGTGACCTTTAACCTCTAAGCCCTTTTGCGTGATTCATCAGGGCTGCTGACCGCATCAGTCCTCCTGAACTTTGACCTGAACATCGGAAGCACCGCGGACAGGGTCACAGCAGAGCGATTTTACAAGGCTGAGGAAAGTGTACAGAGTAAACAGTGAAAAAGAGGAAAAAACAATGAGATTTCGTCAATGTTCTTCAGTTTCTCCAGACAGGGCAAACGAAGACTTAAAGGGATAGTTTACCTCAAAAATGCAAATTGCTCCATCATTTACTCACCCAAACCTGTACAGCCTATTTGCTTCTAACAACACAAAGCAAGATATTTTGGATACAGTGATAACTAAACAACAATGGCACTTAAATTGTACTGACACAAAACCACTAAACAATTTCTGTACCACTAAAGAGAAAAGTCATATAAAGTTAAAATAACACAAGAATGATTAAATTTTTTTTTTTTCATATTTGGGTGAACTGTGTCTTTAAATCCCTCTATATTTTATTTCATGGCACGTGTAGTACGTTTTCTTTCAAAGGTGACCTCAGACCTTAATGCTGCGTTAATTTTATTTAGCACCAGGAACCGGCACACAGCAATGTCGCATTCAAACGGTCTCGCATTCAACGCATTTCATGCAACGATGCACATAAATCCAAAAACAAAGAGAGAGGGGCCAGAGCGAGAAAGAGTTTCTAAAGCCATTAACATTGAGGACCTCAGAGAACGTAGCTCCTGTGAAGCACTGGGGGCCGCTGTCAGGAGCCCTTTGTTCTTTTCCCACTCAGTGCCTCATGACGACATATAACTGCTCCTACGTGCACTAATACCCATATTAGCCTCTCATCTCTCTCCAAAGCTTTTCCCCTCGCCTCCCTCATCCACCTATATCTCATGCTGGATTAATCCCTGCCTAAACCCGGTCTCAATTAGCCAGTCTGACCAGCTACTGGATCCACAGAGAAACAAAATGCTAAAAGCGTTTCATGATGCTAAAGAACACCAAACATCTCATTGGGTGCAACACAGAGAGAAACATCAGAGAATTACCCTTAGCACAATTTCCTGTTTTTATAGTTGTAAGTTGTTTTAGCTGTTTTATATGTAATGAAATTGTTAAATATATGTTCATCCATATAATACATAATTTTTTTAATAGTTATAATTTACAGTTTTAATTAAATATTTTTTATAATTTATACAGTTCAAATGTACTCTGTACATTACAGCACCATTAAACATAATATATACATTATACATGTATTCTATATTTTATAGAACTATATAGGCCATTCTGATATATTGGTATTAAAAAAATCTATAGGGTCTTCCCCTACACATAGACATCATACACACAACTAGTATATGTAACGTGTGTTTGAAATGTGACCAATCGGTCCCTCAGGCCAAAACAACTCCCACAAAAAAAATTAAAAGCTACACGGCTAAATGACACTGAAGATTTCTCATTTCTTTACAACTCCAGGCACGATGGCTATTCTCCAGCTGCATTAATGCGAACGTTTTTAAAGCCACACCCACCCACGCAGGCCTCCGTACGATCTGTATGCTAATACACCTAACAGAACTTATGTATATATGAAGCTACATTCTAGTGTTCCTCAAACATGTTCCATCATAAAATGTTTCCTTCTGCATAAAAAAAATCACAAAGCTTGAAAATTAAGAATCAAGACTATATTCATAAAGCTAAAAGGCTCTTGCTGGGTGTCTAAGTACCCAGACAGGCTACAATAAAACGGGTGAGAATGTTACGGCCTAAGTACTTAAGACACCAAAGCTTTCATTGATCTACAATGGCTGCAGGCAAGAATTACACTCTCTTACGTGTTAAATGGAGCTAAAGGGTAGGTCTGGTTAGTTCTATCCTAGATACAATTTTAGGTTGTAAGAACTTTCCATGAAGTAACAAAAACTTTAAAATGTCATTATGAAAGTTCTAAGAACGGTCCATTTTTTTAAACAACTTCATGAGGTATCTGATGCAAGAACGTTTTGTGATATCTCTGAGAGAATGCTAAGAGAGTGTTAGTTAATGTTCTGAGAACGTTCCCTGTTAGCTAGGGAGCTAGCTGTGCTTGCACGGATACCACGGTGTGACAGGAATACGGACGGATAGGATTCGGATTCGTTCCTGATTAGTATCCGGTAGAGCGATGCTGAGAACTTCCCAGGGAGAACGGAGATAGAGGAAGAAGCCCGAGGGCTCTCACAGCGAACACTGAAACCCTTCAGGATTCAACATGAGCCAGACACCGTGTCCCAGGAGAAGAAACACAAACCCCAGCAAGCTCACTCCAGCACATGCATATGCATTATGGATGTCAACCGAGTGCCGTGCGTTGATTTCACCCCAGCCGGAAAATATGAAGGGCAATCTGAGAGGGGAGCGAACCAGAGGGAAAAAAAAGAGACAAAAGGAGACAGACAGGGCACGAGAGAGAGATAGAGAGAGAGAGGCAAAGACAGAGGGGACGAGACAAGCAAAGATGGAGAAACTGCCATTTCTTTGACAATACAAATGTTCAATTTTTGTCATGCCAATAAAGCACATTTAAACTGAAATTGACAGAAAGGGGGGCAGAGACAGAGAGACAGGCAGATACAGACAGACTGAGATTGAGAGAGATAGACAAGCAGACAGAATGAGGAGAGAGGGGGGGTAAACAGAGAGAGAGAGAGAGAGAGAGAGAGAGAGAGAGACAGGCAGATACAGACAGGCTGAGACAGAGAGATAGACAAGCAGACAGAATGAGGAGAGACAGAGAGAGAGAGAGAAAGAGAGAGACAAGCAAAGACAGACAGATTGACAAGCAGACAGAATGAGGGGAGAGAGAGAGAGAGAGAGAGACAGACAAAAAGAGCACATAACGTGCCGTGAAGAAGCAGGACTTCATCTGAGGTGATCAGATCATGATCTGCGACTGAGAGTCCAGAGACCCGAGGGACAGAACCGCTAGAGGAACTCCAAAAGAAACTGATAAGCTCTTTCAGGCAGCTGGCAGTAGATCAATAATCCCTCACTCTGGAGTCTCTCAGCAGGTGCACCTGAATCTAAACATCTCACGTGTCATCTGACCTCCTGGCTCATTCAATTTCACTGGTGCTGGATTCATATAAATCACAACGCTATGTCAGATCACACCACACGTCGTCTTCAGCGTGCCAGGCAGGTGCTGGAGAAGGTTCTACTGACGTACGTCTCGGACCTATTTGGAGAACATGTGGGAGATAATCGTTCCGTACACCACAGATTCAGGAGAGCGTAGGTGTACGACGGTCTGAGAGCATTATAAAATGCACCTACACAAATCACACAAAATGTGTAGCAACATTTACAGGCCATCTTTCCTTTAACCTGAGGAGAATAACGCATCTCTGGTTTGCCTTGGCTATATCATAAGGGGATTCTGAACATTTAAGTCAACTTTTGATGTAACCGCCCTGTTTCTAAACTAATGATGCACCGCCATAAACATGTCAGTAAAACTCAATTGCAAGTTAAATAATTAAAACTGAAACTAAAAATGCACTGAAAACTTTCCATTGACCGTAAAACAAAACACACTGTAGCGCAAAACACCAATAAAACAGCTATGAAAAATATTAAAACTGAAAATTCCTTCATATTAAAACTGCTACATTGTGCCCTATTTTTACCGAGACAAGCAGAAAAATGTCTATTAAACTATATTTTAATAGACATACTATATTGACATACTACATGCTCTACTATATTGAATGCATTTTAACAACATTATTAAATAATAAAATATCTACTTTTTGTTTCACAGAAACTGAATGAAAATGAGTGAGTAAATGATGGGGAAAAAAAATAATATTAAATTGTTTAAAAAAAAGGTTTTGGGTGAGCCATCTCTTTAAAGCCATCCCACCCTCTCAGGTTTCAAAACAAAGCTATTCCCACTTTTGCATTCCACCATTCAGCCCAGAGGCATGTCCTTATTCATTTATGTAGTGCTGGTGAGAATAAGTTAATATGACGAAGTGAGAAAAGCTTGTAAACGTGTGACCACACACACACACGATGGCACACGGAGCTCAGGTACTGACAGGTGTGAAAGAAAGGTCCGATGAGGTGAGAGTGATGTGGTCTCGGCTGACACCGGGTGCACTCATGCCATAACCTGCCAAAAACAGCTGTCACCCAGACAGAAGTCACCCACAGAGACGGCACACTTCCCATTCAAATAACAACCGCAGTACCGTGACATGGCAGGTGTCAGGGAAAGCTGCAAAAGAGTGGAAACTGACAATTTCAGGCCTGATGTTTTCCATTTGGAGGTGTGAATGCGTGTGGTTTAAATTGAGCTGACGGCACAGCCTGCCTTAATTCTCTTTGGAAGGAACCAAAAGCTGCTCCAATCACCAACCGCTTTTTCATTCGTCTATAATGGCGTAATGGTGGCGATGTGATTATGAGCCGCGGGACGCCTCGCCGCTGGTACGTTTGCTAAACGATGCCTACAAAAACCTGTTATACCGGCTTGCGACTAGCCTACACGCCATTCACGCTAACAATAACGGGAAACTTCTTTGGAAAGGGCCGCTGCTCTTTTGGCGGTTTCATATTTCATAGCATTGGCTAAAAATTGAGTTCTGATACGAGCGCCAGGTAAATACAATGAGACAGTTGTGGGGAGTCAAAGCAACCTTTGACCTCTCTGCTAAGTTAACTCTGAGTGTGCAACCCAACCCGTCTACATCAGACGAGAGACTTTGTGGATCATTTGGTAGCTAAAAAAATAAAAGTTTAAAAAAAAAAGGAAAGATGAGAGTCACAGCTAAAAAGTGAACAGTAAGGAGTTCTGGCACACATTCAAACCTGACCAAGTGTCATTCAAGAAGGGGAGAAAGATTTCGGTGGATTTCTGAAATTTGAACTTAATCTTGCCCCAGATCAATGGCTGAGACTATGAAACTCAACACCTTCTCAAAAGATCTCAGGGGAGCGGCAAAGCAGTTTGCTGCAAAGCCTGAGTCCCGCAGTATGGGCGGCAACTTTCTGACTGGGTGTCATGATTCGTGTTTGAATAGAGGGAACCGGAGACAGAAGCCGTAAGGCGGTGAATAGCCAACCAGATGGGCGTGTTTATGATGAGATCTAACAAGCATGGCAGACTGCATCTGTGAGCGTGTTGCTACCCCTGCCAATATCTGCTGCAAAGTTCTCTCTAGAGTTTACAGAAATTACATTTAAATATTCATTTTTGGATGCTTGTATTTATAGCTCACGTTAGCTCTGCATAATCTATGTGCCTGAATAAACAGCTTGATTCCATCAATCACAGAAAAATTAAGATGCACAAAACCCAGATGTGGAAAAAACGTGATTTCCCTGAACTTCAGCAAAATGGCTTCATAAAACTTATGATCTTATCTACAGCTAAGTGACAACAGTAGACAAACACACTTCGCTTAAACAAATACCTCCCAGACAAGGAAATACTGGCATGTCTTCACTAAACAAACAGTGTAAACATTTACAGTACAGGGTGGAAAAATTGAATCTCCAGACTAATGATTTGAGTACTGGAGTCATTTAAAGTGATTATAAGTTTATTTAAAGCGATTGTAGGTTAGAGGCTCGCTGGCCTATTAAAAGACGCGTTTACAAATCTTACATTTGTTATTCAAAAGAATCGCTGCCAATGTTTGTCTCAGTCCTTCCCAAATTAAACAATACAAACATCATCCAACGCATCTCATCTCACAAAAGAATGTAAGACAGGGTCTGTTCTGCATTTTAAAACCTAATTCATTTCACATGTATTAAAAATTAGCATAAGAAAGTTGAATTAAAAAATGAACTTGACCCTTCTCAGCAATTTCTGTAAGATGAACGCCCCAGATGTGCTTATTTGATCAGCGACCCGCAAGAAACTTGTAACAGAATGTTAAATATTTCTCCTTCATTTTCCCCATCTCTGATTGAAATCCTAGCTTTCTGTTCACTGCTGGGTGTAAATTAGATTTTGATTCCCAGATTTTCAATGTGGCCTCAGACTTTCGACCCAACTCTAAATCTTTTCTTGAAGGAATTCAACAAAGCCCGCAGATCGAGATATTTTATGACCATATTACATTCATGAGTCCAGGTATGAGCTGCCCTGCATTGCCCCACTATATTTCATACCCTCCATATGTCATGTCCCTATATCAAAAACACATGGTTCATAAAGGGGGGCCTGTGTTTGATGGAGTCTTAGTGAAATAGACTTTCTAAGGCTCATGGATCAATATGACTTTAATCTCTGCTGGACTGGGCTATGAAAGACTGAGTATGGAGAATAAGGGCAGGGCTGGTGTAAATCTCTCCAGGCTGTCGGTGCAGCGCTAAGACCGGAGGTTCTGAAACCTTCAGAACTCCACCAGAACCATCATCAGTATTGTCAAAACACAACCTCAACGTGCCGGTGGGTTTTCAAAGTCTGCTCCCTCAAAAACACAAAGACATGACAGGAAAAGTCTACAATCACAAAACCATGCAAAACAGAGATTCAAAGAAACGTGACTTCTCTTCAAAACTCGACCTCAAGGTCAAGGAAACATGGCAAATGCATCCCGCCATACAGCAGATTTTAAGTGCGGCTGTATCAGCATAATAACACGCAGAATGAAAATTACTGAAGCAAGACTGAAAGAAAAAGAAATATCCAATGGGGTGGAGCAGAGGGCTGAGAAACATTCACATTAACCGAATAAAGAGTCTCAGAATGACAAAAGATCTATCTGGCTGTGAGAACATTTTGCATCCCGATCATTGTACCTGACAGGAATTGGCAAATCATATAAATGACTCAGACAAGAGCTCACCCCATTTGTTTAAAGAAAAGGTACAAAGAAAATGCCATCAGGTCACGTGGATTATTCAAAGAAAGCAAGGAACTCCAAAGAGACTCTCAAAACAGGTCATTACATGAGGAAAAAGCGAGATAAAGACTAGCTAAGTGTTGTACACTTTTCCAAGTATCATAACAAAGACATTTCATTGGCTTTCTGAACAAAGAAAAACAAAAATACAAAATAATACACACAGGGCCAAAGAAACTTTAAATTATATACAAATTAAGCACTTGAAAAATAAAACTTAATACTGTATAAAGTTTTTTGACATCAGCTGTTGAAAGTCAGGCTGCAATCTGTAACTTTGGACTCTATGTCGCCACCTCTGTTTGAAACATGAAATTGCAGGTTATTTTACATACTTTCCATTACATGTTAAAGTCAGAGGAGGCCAAACAGACATTTCCAAGGAAAACAAGCCTGACTGCTCAAATAATTTTAACAAATAATTTTTGTGTATTTGTAACCAAAAAGGTAAAGACCGCAGCTTTAAATCTTCAGGGTTTGCATTTGTTTAACCCTTTTCTCCTGACAAATTGCATTTTTATCCTAAATTATTGACTGGTTTCCGGTTCTAATGACTTAAATGAGCCCACTAGGAAATCTTACCACACAGAACATGTTCATGCAATTATGTGTTTGACTGCTGTGCGTCTCTCAGTGGCTGAGAGGAACTCTTGACTGACTGCCTGACAGAAACACACAAAGGAAACAGAGGAGGCCAGAATGACAGAAGGTGTTCTGATGGCAGGATCTTCTGCCTGCATGGAGTCTAATCACCATCATGCACCAAAGCCTTTTCCTCTAAAGCCCCAAATCTGCTTTCTTCACCACATACGACAAACATTGTGTAAACAAATGAAAAGTTAACCACGATTGCAATTGTTCTATGTGAAGCTACATACGATATGTATGTTTATATATTGCTTGCAAAAATGTCAGTAGTACATTTTTAACATTATCAAAACGTTACTTGTTATTTAACTGGGGCTTAACGTTTTTAAATGTTTGGAGCATTTAAAAAACATTTTAAAATTTTCTTTGACATTTGGTGAAACGTTTTAGAAAAAAACGTTAGAGAAACATTTTGGAAAAGTTTGAATATCGTTCTTATAATGTTAACAACTTAACAAAAAACAAACAGGACAATTTAAACATTCCCACCTGCCAGCAGAACACCTTTGAAAATAATTTTTAGTTTTACTATAAGGATGAAAAGAAAAATTCCTTCAGGTTCCTGACAATTATTACCTTCAGGTTTTAAAAACAAAACCCACCGCAGGTGAGCACACCTCCAAACCACTGGCCTTTGGTCTCAGTCATTTTTCACTATTACGTCTCTATCAACTGACTCGTTAATCCCTGATACCTTCTGAAATGTGGTGCTAATAAAAAGACACTAAACAAAAACGGAAGCCAAAGGGAATCCTCAAAACAAAAATAAAAGGACTACAGCCTCCGGCATAACTGTTTGTAAGGCAGGGAACAAATCACAGAGCACAGTGTCAGACTGACTGAAAAAACAGCACCTGGTTAGGTCGGATTTACGTGACTCTTAGAAAAAACAGCTTGAATGAACTTCTCAACACCACATTACTTCCCCAGCAAAACTCACTGAGCTGTGAGAATGCATCTTCAACTTAAGGACCGGCCAAGGGTTCTAAGTGCCCTCCTGTTTCTGAGCCACGATGATCTATTTTACTGTCATTTTCTCATCTAAACATCAGTCCCTGGTTTCACAGAGCCAAATTTCCATCGGGGCCCCACGAAATTGGAACTGTTTTTGAAAAGCGTAGATAAATCACTGAGGAACGGCGCAGCCTTCCAGAGACAACAAAAGAAAAAGCCAGACCCCGCTCGCTCTGTTGTTGTACACTAGCTTCCCGTCAGATGTTGACTCAGAGCAGCTCTGCCGTTTGAAGAAGAGGAGGGGAAGAGCCCTCTGGCGGTCCCCCTTTCCAACCCCCCTCCCTCCCTCCTCAACTCGCACCTTTTATAAGTCCAATGACAGGCAAGTCCAAAGAAAACATTTCTCGACAGGAGACGGACTGCCTCAGATGCCGGGGAACAAGAGCTCTCAGCTGCTGCTTTCAAAAAATCTCTTTGACACGTTTCCTCATTATTTCTGTGGCGTCAACCATAGTCAACGCTGAAAGAAAAATAAGAGGTCCTCCGAGCTTACGCTGCAGATGTAAGTTTTAAAAAAAAGCACACAAAAAAACAAAACAATGGCAGTCAGGCAATTTCCCTAATTACAAAGGAAATGAAATTACGGTCGCCGGGGTCCCATGCTAGATTCTTTTTTACAGGTACTCTGCAATTAGTTGAGGTCAAAGAATTTGGCTGTCAGGTTGATTCTGATTAATGTGTAATATGTGTGCCTGACGCACGCAAGCCCTCCCTCCATGGCCTGTCGCCTACACCTGAACACAGAGGCCGTCTCGGCGATGTTCAGACACGCTATCTCATCATCTCATAATCAGTGGGGAAATCCCTCGAAAACTTCATCGCTGAAGATGTACCATGATTTCATAGCTTCACACAATTTCACACAAAATATCAAACCACTGCGCATTCAATTCCACTAATCAAAACAACCTTCTGAAAACAAATAATACAGTTTTATGCCCCAAGGCTGTTAACAAGGGATGTGAAATACTACTAATATTAAAAAACACTAACATTTTATGGCACAAAACCAGCAAGCCCTCGCATGATTTACAGCTTATGCAAAAATTGAATATTTTTAACATAGATGATTTTAACTCCATCAGTAATCAGTAGTTTTTTCGCCTTTGCTAAACCTGCAATCACTTATTAAGCAAATACATAACAAATCTTAATTTGACTTACGTAATAAATAAACATATATAAACATGTGTAAACAAAAGTATGCAGAGTAACCTGCAATTTTATGTGTCAAGTTCAGATGGCGACAAAGATCCCAAAAAAATGAATTGCAGCTTTTAAAAACTGTTTTAGAAAAGGGGACAACATGCTTAAACTCTGGTCAGTTGACGGACAACTAGTGGACCAATCAAACATTCGGACCAATCCCTGCTCAGCACGATTACATCACTTATCTACGTCTGTTATGTGACACGTGACACAACTGCAAACTGCAGGCTAAGCACCTGTTTCCACAACGGCTGTCTTCTCCAGCGGCCTACTGCAGCGAGTTACAAATGGCTCCCCAAAAATTGATGGCCATTCCATGTTCTGTTCTAGAACCAGTCACACTCTAAGCAGTAACTATCGTAGGGGACTGACAGTCCAACAAACCTGAGGCAGCCAATTAGGAACTGTGGAGGGACAGAAAGACATCGTTTCCCAACAGAGTTGATAGCATATTGAAACGCTCTTCAACTTCAAGCTCCCTCACTTCTAGTGACAGAACGATATCAGGCAGGCCAATTTATTGGTCGATAACTGTACCCACTTGTCCAATGAACAGAACTCTACAGTAGTTTTCCTCATGTGTCAGTTTCGAAACATACTGACAACCCTGACAATGAAAAACACCAATCCTGTAGCTCAACTGGTTGGCGCTAGCAACGATAATGACATGGGTTCAATTCCTAGAGAAAACACATACAGAACACATATAAAATGTATAGCTTGAATGCATTGTAAGCGACAGTTAAGACCCGCAATAGCCAAGCACAATCTTTTTAAAAACATTAACCATGATTTTACTTTAAATACAATAAAACAAATGGTTTTACCACAGTTACCACAACTAAACAATTTTTGCTACAGCAACCATAGTTTAGTTTAAATACCGCAGTATTTGTTTCTTTACTAAGAAAAACCAGGTCAATTTCTGGAAAGATTGGCTTCTACGTGACCCACAACAAACCTTTTGAAAGGTTGGTTACTTGTAGACAGTAACCTAGTGTAGCATACAAGAGAGCTGCACAAAACTATCAAACAGAACCGCATGTCAAGTCTGCAGAGACATTGCTAGGCAGTTAATGTGTTAGCTGCCCTATTCTGTTCTGCCTTTTGTATAATTACATTCATCGCCTTTAATTATTTCTCTAATTTGAACTATTCATCCTAATGATGTGCTTCATTCTCCTTATTATGAGAGACATTTGCTTGTGTCAGTTTGTGACAGTTTGGATTCTGACAGGATTTTTGGATCACTATAGCCTCCGATTATTGAACTGAAATGAACGTGGGGGGAGAAAAAAAGATCCTTGAAAGGTGAAATAAATTTGCGGCCTTCAGTCACGCAATCGTTTCTCTATTCAGAACAGCAGACAACATCCCTCGTGCCTTTATTAACCTCAGCACTAACTGAAACTCTGTCAACTAAAGCTAAGCACATTATCAGGATTTTCTCATTAATAGACTCATTCCTTACCAATAACTCACATTTTCTTTTTCAACGAATCGTTTGTTTTCCGTTACATTATATCATCAACTCTTCAACATCATCCTTTCTTTATTAGCTAAATGCAAACCTAACACAAAAGCAATGCTATAGCTTATGCAGGCAGGGAGGGGGCAACGAGAAAAAAATGAAGTATACACTTGGTTACAATGCCCACATTCATCTCGCATCAAATCACTCGTCACTGCCTTCAGTCAACCAGTCCACATGAAAAACAGAAAGTAAAAACAGTGGCGGAAACGACAACCCTACACAATAAGGCTGGATTACACCGTGTAACTCAACAAAACCCAACAAAAGCAGGATTAGTCTACAGCTCTAAAACACAGAGAAAACAGCAGTCACACAACCTACAGCTGCCCGACAGCTTGTTAAATGGAAGCCATTTAGTTAACTGAAAATCAATAACTTCCTCAAACGGTTCATGATTGTTTGTCAAGTTTTTGGGCCGAATCGTGCGACATGTTTCCCGCAGCCTGACTCCGTGAGAGCGTTCCATTATGAACAATCACACGCAGCACCCTTCAGTTTCCCGTACCTGCTCTGTCTTCATACAGCCCACTAACAGTGCGGAGGAGGAAAGCAGTTCATAAGCTGTGTGTGTGTGTGTGTGTGTGTGTGTTTCAGTGATACAACACTGTCTTGTTGTCCTTTATTCTCTTACTCTCTATCCTTCCATCCCTCTTGCTGTTACCATAGCAACTCCCAGCTGCAGCAGTTTTCTGTTTCCATGGTGATAGATGTTCAGATTTCCTGAGAGGAGAGGACAGGAAACAGAGAAGCCAAAGGGGAAAATAAGGTTATGGGTTGAAGAAAACTGCAGCTTTAATAAAGTCTGTTAAATCACTGTGTGTGTGTGTGTGTGTGTGTGTGTGTGTGTGTGTGTGTGTGTGTGTGTGTGTGTGTGTGTGAGAGAGAGAGAGAGACTTTTCTCTCAGTCTCTCTCTCTCTTTTCCAGGTAAGTAAGGTGACCATTCAGCAGGTTCCTGTATTGTTATTTTAGCCCCACTTTCTGAGCAGAACCATCTGCTGAAGCACAGAAGACAACTGGGTTCAGTGTGTTGGTACCATTTCTTCTGCTGGTAACACACAGTATGAATAATGACACAACTGCAGACGTTCATGTATGTAACGTTTCATTGTGTGTTTGTAGATCTGGTGCGACACATGCAGCGGGTCTCTGCTTCGGTACCACAGAGGTCAGATCTTTCTCCTGTTCCCTCAGATGTTCTGCTGGGAGGAACCCAAGGTCTGGTGGTGATTATGCCAAAAATAACCCCTGCGGCTCCAGCAGAACAATGTGTTTAGTCCCTCTGAAGGGTGAGTGAGACTCTGATGAATGAGGTTTGAGGTGAAGAACCATCAGTCACCTACTGAAGGTTCTATTGAGCGGCTGGTGTTTGAGTGGTAAGGAGCTGCAGACAGACTTGTTGGGTGTCTCTGTTTGTTTGTTGTCTTATTTGTGTGTTTATTTATTGTCCCTCTGATGTTCTCACTGTAATAACTGGCGGGTTCTGCAGGTACCAGCTGTTGTTCTCACATCTCCTCCGTTGTTTAGAGAGTCTGTGAGATAAACACTTAAACATGTGAATGTAAAATACAATTAAAAGCATTAAAACAAAGCGACTCTTGGTCGTCCTGTTCTGTTCTTACGGGCACGCGCTTGCTGCCCATGCACGCGCTCCAGCATGATTGCAGCCGGGCGCGCTCGCGCTCCTGCGCGTAACACTCGCTGTTTTCATTCCCGTCTCATGCTCTGATTTACAGCTGATGCTCGTGACGCTCCTTTATATCAGAAATGCGCGCAAACGGGGACATGACGCGCGGTGTATCCGTGGTAAGTGTGTGTGTGTGTGTGTGTGTGTGTGTGTGTGTGTGTGTGTGTCTGT
>JBAJNP010010800.1:0-15819 GCA_036877545.1 Yasuhikotakia modesta
TGATTATATAAGCAATGTGAGCAGATTTACTCCTCTCACAGGAGAATGGGCACACAGACAGAGCTGTAGAAGTTTGTAGGTCACACTTTGTGTGGGGCTGTTTCTCAAACAAAGGGAATGATATGCAGTCCTCAATATAACATGATTTTTACCACCACATATAAACATTAATAATGAAAAGGGTTGTGGCACTCAGTTCAGGAATGAGTGCCAGTAATATTTCCACAGCTGGAGGTGAGTTTAAATAAATTTAATTTATTTAAGAATTAAATATTTAAAACTTTAATTTCCATAAAGTCTCATTCAATCACAGTCAAATGCAGTGTAGATAATAATAATAGTAATACTATAAAATTATTTATTTCAATAGTAACATTATAATTCCCTTTTTTCTGAATCTTTCTATTCTTCATTTTTAGGTTTTTAATAAGTTCTCATAAATGCACCAATGATGACCTCGTGGGGAGCCTATAATCTGATATATAATAACTGATATGATATCTTAGACACTGTCATGTTTGTTCAACCCTTTAGTTTGACATTTATATTACACACAAGTACATCTCTGAATACTATTAATCTACAATGAAAACGTCTCCCACATAGGAAAGTTACTTTGTGATGTGTTCCTGCTAGAATAAGGGAACACTTTGTTATTCCTGTAAATTTCTAAATCATTTTCCCTCACAATGTATCACTTGTTCGTGACCTTTATGAAAGATCTGCAACGTTACATGTTATTCTGTTTGAACCTGACCCGACACATAACGTAATAATAATAAGTTATATATTAGTTATATTAATAATAATAAATATATTGTATTATGTTAAACATGGAAACTGGGCGACGAGAGCTTTTGTAAAACAATATAAAAAATGAAAGTCTATTAAGTCTGTTTACCATTGAACTGCATTGATATATGATTTCCTACAATAATGTAGTAAATTGCGTAAACTGCGTTAAAACACTTTTGCGATACACTCGCGTTTTAGGAAACGCATCACAGGTTCCCGTTCATTTCACTGCGCGGTTTGCGCCATGAAACCTGCGTAACGTCACGTGACCGATACTGCGACAGGTGAGGAAGGTCATTTGCTCATGTTCACTGGAAGACTATCTGGCGGAAGTCTGTATTTTTAATAAAGGAGAAAGGCTGTATTACTGCCTACGAAAGGCAAACGGGTTTGCGGCAGAAAGTTCTGCTTTGATTTATTTACCTTCCGTGAAAGGCAGAGTAATAAACCCTTTACCTTTATAATGTCCATTTTTTATTGATCACTCTCCAGCCACTTGGACAGAGTATTTCCAGTAATATACTTTATCATGGATATATGACATATTAGTTTGTCCCTGTTGCATGTGTCGTCACCATGGTTACTGCCCTCGTTTAATCCCACTGCTGTGTTGCCCGTGTTGAGGAAGTCAAAGCTTAGAAACTGGCGCTTGTTTCTCTTTAGACGTACATCAAAAAAGGGCCCAGAGAGACTAAACTAAAAATCAGAGTAAGAATATCATTTTTTTACAATGACAACTAAAGCTTTGTACAGCAAGGCAGACAAATTAAAAGCTTTTTTTAACCTTAAATAAACCTTCCATGGCAAAACGAGGGCAAGTTAAACTACAGCATGTCAGGTGAACGTGTGGAAAATCTGTTCATTTATTTGTTAAGTTACTTATTTATGTAAATTAGGCCTTCCTGAGTTCAGTTGTTTTTCCTCAGTGATCATAGTACACAAAACTATTCACTGAATAGTAGTGCTGTAAAACACAAACTTTACTTATTATTGCACACGTGTATTATTAATCATACTAATTATATAATGACTTATTATATTATATAATATCTTTTATCAAACCTTTTATTAATGTAATTTAAGGTTTAATTTATAGATCTACCTGTTAACATTATTGGGCTTTTGTCTTATATTAGGCTTACTATGTTATGGACTTCCTCAATAAATGTACATGACAGCAAAACAACAAAATTGTTCCATTCCTGGAGTAAGACTCAATCATAATAAATATACAATTGTGAGGTAAATTAGCAACGTCAAGGTCAGCTTAAAATAAGTATTATGCTTATAGTATTAAGTATTAAACAACTATAATACGTTAATAAGGGGGCTTATGGTTATCATATAATAATCTTTAGCTCATTCACCCCAGTGTTTACATTATAAGAACTTTATAAACATACATTACACTATGTTTACATGTCACTGCGACATTATGCAGGTTAAATATCAGGTTGATCTCAGTGGGTTGAAACCATAAAAAGCAAAACATTTGTTCTCATTCGCTGAGTCTTGACTATTGGTTTGTTGGCAAGGCTATAAGCGTTTCTTTAACGTTATGAGCGTCAAGGAACGTCTGTGTTCGTGGTCTCTTGCGCCGCTATGCGGAAACACTATGTTATGTGTCATATTTATTATTATATTTATGGGATAAATAAGACAAAATCAATTAAAAGACAGAAATCAAGTTTAGATAAACATGATAAAATGTGTACAGATAGTATTGTGAGCAGTGTTGTTACAGCTTTCTTATTGTCCAAACATAAGATTTATAGTTTTTCTATATTGTCAAACTTCTGTATATAAAAAATAGGCCTACATATGTACACATATTTATGTGTAGGCTCCCACATATTTATATTTAAGTATACTAAATGTAGTTTATATACTAATGATAGGTTATAATTCATTAAATAATATTCCTTATGAAAATACGTGTCATGGATGAGAAAACGAATAGCTCACATTGTGATTCCTGTTATTTCATTAGTTTAGCCATTCACATTGCGATGTCAGCCTTAAGAAATGGTCAAACATGGTTCTTGTGTTTTAATCCCCAGTTTAATAGTGCAGCTATTTTTGACGCACGCTAGACGTCTTGACGTCACGCTCAGTCGGCGTTGTCGTGCGACGTGCGTCCTCCCTCGTATTAGCCAAACAACATCACGACCTTTGAAGTCGCCAAACGGGTTTGAATGACTGCGAATCGGACCCGGGTTTTACCATGTCACACTTTGTTATGAATACCCTGTCCCGTATTTCTGCCAGAGGAGTGTTTGGAGGCCCGTCGTCTTGTTTATCTGTTATGGGACTTCGGGATTTTTGCAGCGGAGTGTCGAGACTGGACCGTGTTGGGATTGACAGCGCGCACGCGGGCAGGTGTTGCACCTTATTCATTTATTTCAAGTGCTGCAAATCACACAGTAGTGGGTATAATAGGAAATGCTATTGCAAAACTTCGGTTGATGTTGTTTTAAAGTGGTTGTACGTGCTGGATCGTGTTAGCATATTAGCCACTTGTAGGCAGTGGTCAGGCAAAGCAAGAAAAAGTAAAGCAAAAAATTGAATATGCAAATCTGACTGTGGTCATGTTATTACAGGCAGAGGTTAAATAACTGGCTTGTTAGGATTTGATAAGCAAGGCCTGGAAACAACAACTGGGGAAACGTTTTCATTCCCCAGGGAATTCACTAACAAATGTATGACCTCTAACAAATGCATATTTGTTATGCTTGTCATTATTTTGTCATGGTTTTTATGCTAGTCACTTTTGTTCTCTCCCAGCCCTGTGAATCTGACATACGATGTGTTTGATGGGAAGGGAGAAAGCACGCCTTTGGTCTTTCTCCATGGTTTATTTGGGAGCAAGTCCAATTTTCACTCAATAGCCAAGTCCCTAGTGCAGCGAACGGGCAGAAAGGTATGTTTCTAGTTTCTCCAGTGGTTTGGAGGTGCTGTGGGCTTTTCAATTGAGTGTTTGCTAGTTTCCTGACTGTACTTTGTCTAGATAGGTGCTGACAGTAGATGCTCGTAACCATGGCAAGAGTCCACACAGTCCTGTCTTAAACTACGAAGCAATGACCAGTGATCTGACACATCTGCTTAGCCAGTTGCACATTGGGAAATGTGTCCTAATTGGACACAGTATGGGTGGAAAAGTTGCAATGACAACGGCTTTGTCGCAGGTATCATGTGCCGCTTTTTGTCATTGGTTTAGCCATTCACATTGTGAATGCATGTTCATTCTTGTATCCCTTGCAAAAACACAGAGTGATGTCATGTATCTTTGTGATTTAGCCTAGTTTGGTGGAACGTCTGGTTGTTGTGGACATCAGCCCTT
The DNA here is from genome assembly GCA_036877545.1 of Yasuhikotakia modesta. Lineage (NCBI taxonomy): Eukaryota > Metazoa > Chordata > Actinopteri > Cypriniformes > Botiidae > Yasuhikotakia > Yasuhikotakia modesta. Next base: position 4,136 of record JBAJNP010010800.1, read on the forward strand.
CTCCATCTTCAATCCACACCAGTTTCCATGCATACATTCAGGCAATGAAAGGAGTAAAGATAGCCAGCAATATCCCACGTTCCACCGCACGCAGACTGGCTGAAGACCAACTCAGAAAGCAGGTTAAGGTAAATACAGCAGCTATGCTAGGTCAACTTTTCCTATTTACTTTCATTTTTGAGATGTGGCAAGCTGAGTAGGAACTTCAGTATGTTGTCAGTTAATTGTCTTTAACATCTAATATTCATGTTGTTTGCAGGAGCATTCAGTACGTCAGTTCCTCCTCACCAACCTAGAGGAGCAAAATGGTGAGTATGGCTGGAGGGTTAACCTAGAGGCCATCTCCAACCACCTAGAAGATCTCTTGGGTTTTCCAGAATTTAACACCACCTACGAGGGCCCAACTCTTTTCCTGGGTGGCAGTAGTTCTGCTTACATAAGGTAACTTCATTAGAATTCCAGTCTGGGCTTATTTGTTCTCTGTCAATGTTAATTTTACCATTATGCATTTCTCATGTCATGGTCTCCTTGGTTATCCTCAGCTCTGAGAGTTACCCTGAAATCGAGCGGCTTTTTCCCAGTGCAGATATCCAGTATATCCCAGATGCCAGTCACTGGATTCACGCTGATAAGCCTTTGGATTTTATCAGCTCCATAATAACTTTCTTACAATCATAGGCTTTGTGCCTGAAACAGGTGACATGCAGGTGGGTCCGACAGTAAATGGACCATCAACAAAAATGTAAGGGTGTGGACCCAGCTGACTTTCATTCAGTTAGGTTTAGTCCCTTTCCTTATAATGCACAATTGGACGGTTTTATTGTTGTGGATGGTTAGATGTTTTTTTTTCAATGTTGTATTTGCACTGTGGCTTAACATTAGCACACCCAATACAGTTTTATTAAGAGGATCTACAGAAATTGCAGACATCTGTCTATTACTTTAGAGAGTGTTTGCAGCTGACAAATTGTACGTGTTACAGTAAATCCAGGATCCGAATATGTTATAAGTAGACTTTTTCTGCTGTTTTATGTTCAGTGTTAATTTTTGCTAGCATGTTGTTGTCATGGACACCCTGTCTCTGTGTTCTAATAAGACATACATAGATGTCTATGCAACAGTGTGTAACTGTTTTCAGGTCGAAAGCATCCGTCAGTGTCATTCATGGACCTGTTAAGACCACAACACTTTGATGTACATCTCAAACAATGTCATTTGAATTGTTTTCTGGAAACAAAATATTGTTTGTAATATGTTTTGAATAACTTGTGTTATTTAACACTGTAGTGAACTCTCCTTGTTAAAAGTTAACTTAGAAGTGTTAACGTTAATATTTGTTTAAACAACTGTCTTGTGTTGATAGATGTTTCATGAAATACATTATATGTGACAATGCTGCAGTGTACAAGACACATTTCATAGCATAAGGAGTTGAACCTCTATTTTGTTATCCGGTTCAGCAACTAGAACACAATTCTCAATGTTATTTTCTTGCCTTTGGTCCTCTTGTTTCCAAGCACGTCTCAGTGTTACTGCTTTAGTTCTGTGTTTTAACAATGTTATATATTTAATGAATAAATAGATAGAATACATACACATAGTAGCCTACATGTTCAAAAATATACGTATTGTTGCTTTTTCAAATTGTACCACAGTTGTGGCTCTTCGTAACATATTAGTGATTTATAGAGTTCCTACCTCTGCAGTTTTTTGTCCTAGCACTGTAGGTTAGTCTGTTATGTACGGCTATTAAAGTACCAAAGCAGGGGTGTAGAGGAAGATTGACCAGTGGTGTACTAATATTGTGTGGCATAACTGAGATCATAAATGTACGTGTGTGAAATGGTTCAGATGTGTTTGTGGCAGTTCTATAAGGGCTGCTTATATAAGGGGATACTTTTGTGGAATGTGGAAATATTTTCTATATATACCAATTCTATATAAAAGTATAATATATTAAGTAATATTTATGACAACTGTATCTTGATCAACAAATATGCTGCAAATTACTATAAATGACGTTAATATCACATGTTCATTGTACTGAATGTGTTTAGTGGGACAGTACAACTATATAGCACTGCCATTGCTTGTTGTGTCAACTAAATCAAACTTGATGTGTGTATGTGTATGTGGAAGTGTAGAACTGACGTTTAAAAACTAAAGTTTACTGCCAGTGGTTATAAACAGTGCTAGTGCATTTCATGTCAGCTGGTCTGCAGGATAATTCTCACGGGTCTTTAATAGCCCTGAAAAAACCTTTTTAGATAAAAAAATTGCCTTGTAATTTTAGCAATTTCTTGGACTTTGGAAACATTATAGCTTTGTTTCCTTGTAAACTCCTACCTTTCGACAATAGAGTGTTTAATTTACTGCAAAATGCCTAATTCTGGCTTGCGGAACAGTTTGATGCTATTGTAAAAAAACTGTAACAATAATAACTATGTAAATGTACAGGTATGCAATACTGTAAGAGACCAGACCATTAAAAACATAATGCACAAATATCACTGATGTTTGTATTCATAAACCATTAACAATACAATATTTGTTTAGCTTATTAACAAAGTACACAGAAATTGATATATATACAATTGGGGTTTGTTGTCATGGTGCTCACAGTGGTTGATATTTGTCATTGTACATACACAGTAAATTAGTAAGTAAACATATTCTTGTGCCCTTTTGCAGCATTGTTCATTTGAAAAGTGGAGATAATTCAATGTATTGTTACTATGTGCTATATATTAATATTTTGTTTTAACATGTCAATTTTAACAAGTTACGAAAGAACATGGGGTACAGTATGAGCTAATATGTTGAGCACTGTGAATGATTGTATCGCCTTTGCATGTAAGATCATATTTGTGAGCAAATGTGTTTAAATAAATTAGTTTAACCCTGATGATCTATGTGATTTTTACTGCTTTACAGACGTCCCAGTATCTCTGTCTGTCCTTTAAAATCTTGTGGCTCTAATCACACGGGTGTGAATTTTTAAAATATATGAATATCACCCAAATGAATGAACACCTATTGTAAATTGTACAGTGATGTACAACACAGAAGACACGAGATATGACATCATCCAGCAGTTACGTAATAATGATGCAAGCTTATTAGTCCAGGGAAACAACTTGAAAATTGTCCTCTCTGTTGTTTCGTTGCGGCTGAGACTCAACAACAGATTCTTGCACAGTGGATCTGCCACGTTTGAACTTGTCTGTCCACCTCTGTGTGTTAGGGGATGAAGATGGTGCAGGGACGTTTGTCACTGAAGAATAAACAGGTTTTGGAGGGAGGGGCTTGTTTTGACGCCGCAGAACACCGAACCCTCTGGACTTCTTCTGAGCCTGTTCTTCCTGCTGCTGTTTGAGAAGCTGGTGATGAAGAATGGTCTGTACATCGTCCTGGAAGACACATCACATGTCAACTCCCATAATGCATTTCTTTCTATTGACATACGCAGCTCCATCAAGATAAACACTGTTTCATTGTACTTGCTTTAAAGTTAACTAGACCTTCTAAACAATGAACAAATAAAATAATAACAGATAATAAACAATTATTAAAAACTGTCCACCAGACATGATCACCAATTATTAGTTTGTAGTCTCTTTTTCTTTCATTACTTTATGTAATAAAAACATTTCAGAACAGCTCTCTAAGGGCATAGAAACACAACTTTAGCCTTTACGAAAGCATAATAATTGGTCATTAGTGCTAAAAAATGATGACTGCCTCACTCTTATGATATGACATGATAACCTTTGTTTTGAACCTCTTACAGAAAATATCTACAAGTCTGTTAAAACACACCTTCCAAGCTTCCAGTTCTACAGCGAGTTCAAGTCGACTCTGAACAGCCTCTAAAAGTTGATTGTTCAACATCATCAGTTCATTCTTGCTTTTCAGCAGCTCAGTCTCCATCGCTTGTTTCCTGCAGTCAAATAATAATAATAATCTTAAAAATAAATTAAAATTAAATTAAAAATAAACATATTTTATAGTTATCAATACAACATATGTTTCAGTTGTCATTGTAGTTAAAGCTGCAATCCAAAACTCAGGTTAAGGAGAGTGTTGAACACTGTCTGTCATGTCATGTACTTGTTCAATAACTGATTTATTGGGTTTATTTTAAAAACCCTAAAGAAGTTACAGATTGCAGCTTTAATTCTCTGTTTGATTTAGGAATCAATTCACCCAACGTACTTCGCAATGGCCTCGTCTCTGTCTCTTAAGGCTTGCTGTAAAATGAATGTGTCGTCTCTTCCCTACATATAAACACAGTATTAAAGATTTGTTTTGCAATTGTTTTTACAGTCATAGTCAAAGTATGTGAACACAGTGGTTATTTTAGCTCTTACAATAGAGGGATGTGTATATCATGCTCTCAGTGGGCGTGTCCCACATGGGGTGATGGGCGGGGTTAAACCTTACCTGAGAGGTATGATTGAGGGCGAGTGTGCGAGCCACGCTCTGAAGCTGTCCTATCGCGGTGTCCAATGGGTTAGCTAGGGAGGGCAGATCTGAATCCTCTATGCCTGTTAGGGGGAGTAGCAGCTGTACAGCAGACAGAATCTCATCTGTGACCTATAAATACCACACAATAAAAACAAGCATGCAATTATGACAATGCATGTAAAGTATTTCTGATTAGTAAGCTTGCAGAAATGCTAACAATAATTTATTGTGGCATGACTGTGTCGAATGGTTATATAAGACGCTGGTGAATTGTTTACATGTGAATGCATACACTCACCCGCTGTCTGTTCTGACTCCAGTTAGGCCCGCTTTCGTTCTGTTGTTGTAGTCTGTCCACCTGAGCCTTTAGCTTCAGGCTACGCTGCCGGGATAATTCCACTTCTTTCTTTACCTGTTTCAGCTGCAGCCACAGAGAGATTGTGTTAGCCGAGAACACAACATTTACATGAGCGGATAAGGCCACAAGTAATTACAGTGGATATGTATGTGTAAATCCACTTAAAATGATGTCAGGCTATTACAATCCCGCTCACACTTCTGTCACACACCTGAAAAGGTTACAAATGTTAAAAATGCTCTCATGGCCCTGCTGGTCTTGATCTCCAGAAAGATAGACTGATGGAATCTTGTCAGGCAGGCAAAATACCAGCAGCCAAATGTCTATTGAGATAAACCTAATACTGTCATGTATTTAACAGTCTGCAACAAACACTACGTGTTTAGTTTATTTGTGGGAGAAACTTAAGTGTTTATTTCTGCTTACTTGTTGATTTCTGAAACAATTTTAGAAACAAAATATAAATTCTGTTAAATTCTATTCACAGTTTGTTCTGGACGTCTAGTGTTTGCTGTTAAATATTTATTAACACGTGTTGAGTACTTGCCATATTTTTACATTTATTAAGTATTTTTGCATTGTTTACTTGACGTTTTGTTTACTGTCAGGTTGACTCACTGTGACAGACACGGGGCTGGACACTCTCCTGCGAATCGGGCTTCCACTCCGCAGCAGATCCGGTAGCTCTTCGTCCAGGTATGAACGAGCAGGATTCCTCCGTCCCGAATCTGGGTCCGTATTTTGAACTTCGGTCATCTGCTCCGGTCCATTATTTTGTCCCGTCAATTCAGAACTGCCCTCGTCCCTTTCCAGTTGTTCCTGAAGCTCATCCAGTGAGGACAGCGGTGAACTTGAAACTGAACCATCAGTGATCCGTTTATGAATTTCCATAGTACTCAGAGGTGATTCCAAGAGATCCCTCATCGTGTGCAGAGTGACCGGCGCTTTCCTTCTGTAGGTCTCCATGGCCCTTGATCAGAAGTGAATGACATGCTCTCAACAAGCGTTCGCAGATATAAGACGAAACTTTGAGGATATAATGTGTACCAACCAGTTTTTCCGGCCTTTGGACGCTCAGAAATGTCATGTGCGTCAACAACCCTAATCGGGGTTTGACATCAGAGAGAGTTGTAGCAGTGAGACCGACGCTTTCGTGCCTTTGTGTGCGTCAATTAATACATAAACTTTGAAGAGATCATCATGCATGATGAAAAAGTCTATTAAAAGATGAGTCGACGCCTTTTTATTATTTTCATATATAACAAATGCAATTCAAGATAATGTAACCAAATATTCATAAAAGAAAATAGCACGCATACTATATTAGCAGGTGTCTCTGAGCACATGGGCACAGGGTGTTCCCGTCTGGCCGTACCCTCACCCTTACTCAAATAACTGCTCTATTTATAGCCAAGGTTTTTGGGCTGCCAGTGCTAGTCTGGTATAAAAGTTGTACAAAACACAAGGAAACAGGGTTCAGGGACGTCTGTGTTTAAATTTCGTTTACAACGTTTGTGTTTTTGGCGACGTTTGAATGAGCGAACCCAGCAAACGCACAGCGTCTGTCACCGAAGCAGCCTAGTTTACACTAAAGGACGAACTTGTTACTTGTAGGTGAGTGGGTACAACAGATAACTGAGCCAGTCTGTTTTGGAAATGAATGCAAGAAATGCAAACAAACACATACTAATGCATATTTGACCTATTGGCTAAATATATGAATGCGTTTACTTGTGTGATACATTTTCCAGTTAAAGCTGAACATCCCTGGATAGCTGATTCTTTACCATGACCAAAGAGGAGGAAAATCTGGACTGGGTTGGTGGTCAAGAATTTTATGACAAATATGAGCCGAAGGAGATTCTTGGAAGGTCAGTAGTCCAATCTTGGTGTGCTGAGGTTCTGACAGACGGTGTAAACCAAGCAAACTAAACTAGTAACAGTGAAATAAGTCCCTGGATCAAAATGACTGTATTGATTTACATATTGATTCTAACAATACTCACGGCCCCCTTGTCCTTTCTCCAGAGGTGTGAGCAGTGTAGTCCGTCGATGTGTAGACAAGCGAACTAGCAAAGAATATGCTGTGAAGATTATAGACATCACACCATCAGATAAAATGACGCCTCAGGAGATACAAGAAATCCAGCAGGCCACTGTGAAAGAGATTGACATTCTTCGTAAAGTGTCTGGACAAAAGAATATAAGTACGGCTGTCCAATACTAATTTTCTACACACGTATATATTATATCATGTATGATAACTCTATACAGACCTTTACAAAACACACCATAAAATATACCTTAAAGCAATTATATGTAACTTGATGCAAACCCTTTAAGTAAAATATATTTCTAATGTAATGCTTTTATGATAATTCATGTATTTTTCAATAACAGCAATTAATCACACATTATAGTCTGTTTGGGTTCTGCAACAAAATCTCTTTAGATGTTGTTTTATTCTATTACAGTTCAGCTGAAGGACTGCTTTGAATCAAAGGCCTTCTTCTTTTTAGTATTTGATTTGTAAGTATGGCCTCCTTTCATTGCATACAGCCCCAATGGCTCATTTTAACTGCTTTGCCCCAGACTCATACTCAGACTCATATTACTATTACCATTGTTCATACATAACTATTTCAAGTGTTACACTCCAGTTTGTGTTATATCTGAGAAACGTAATATCATAGACCCAATAGCAAAAACATACCAACACACTGGCAACCATAGAGAATGCAAAAATCTAGTTTTATTATTTTCCAGTAGGGACTTAAGATAAAGTAACTAATCTTATGGTTTGCTGTGTTAAGTCAGCAAACTTTTCTAAGCTTTCCAAGTGTTTCCCATGGGCAGTTATCTGTTGGTTAGCACTCCACAGCATACAGATAGATCTGGCTATTGTAAGTGTTCACAAAGAGCTTGTTGCTATGATGAGAGGCTCAACTCTCTCTCAAAATCCCTTCCCAGATTTCCCCTCTTTCATTCCTTTGTCTCCCCCTCCCCCCAAACTCCCTGTCCTGCTGCGTATAGTCTGTACAGACATAGTTACAGTTTCTTAGAAGGCAGCCAAATATACCAGACAGTGTTGCTATATTACAAAGTCCGTCAACAGATATCTTGTTTTTCACCTCTCTTCTTATTTAACAGGATGAAGAAAGGAGAACTCTTTGATTACCTCACTGAAAAAGTAACGTTAAGTGAGAAGGAGACACGGTCAGCTTACTGTAACACAACAGTTCACTCTGACACAAAGCTGTTCATTAAATTCCTTTTGAATTGTGCTAATGAGCTAATTACGTATAACATTAAAACACCCAGTTCAAAGGAGTCTTATATAATGTGTTATATAATGCATTGCTAAGCTGTTTGGGTGAAGTTATGTCATAGTTCTGCTGCCACTCTGATAGGAAGATCATGCGAGCTCTCTTGGAGGTTGTGGAGTATCTTCATGCCCAAAACATAGTTCACAGAGACCTGAAACCAGAGAACATCCTGCTAGATGATGACATGAACATCAAACTCACTGACTTTGGATTTTCAATCCAGATTGAGTCTGGACAGAAACTGAATGGCGAGTTCTTATTAGAAACTGTAAAAGACTAGAAACCTTTGCTTTCTATGACTAGTCGCAGTAACATTCCTCTCTTTCACCACAGAGGTGTGTGGAACACCAGGTTATTTGGCTCCTGAAATCATTGAGTGCTCAATGGATCCCAATCACATTGGTTATAGCACTGCTGTTGACCTGTAAGTGCATAAGTGTGCCATCACCCCTTATAAGGTATTATTATTTAATACAACATCTAACATAACATCTGCCACATAACATCTGCCACTTCATACTGTGGTAATTTAACGTGGCCTAAAAATAGTATGCAGTAACAGTCAAATAAGAACACCAAATACATGCAAGAAATATACAATGTCTCTTGGTAAAATTGTAACTGTAAGTTGATGTTATTGCCTCAATACCATTTATTGCTTTTCTCACTTTGTAAGTCACTTTAAATAAAAGCATAGAGATCAGGTAACAGAAACTGCTTTGGGAGATGTTTGCTGATGGTTAACATACGTTTGTGTAGTTGGAGCACTGGAGTGATTTTATACACCCTCCTGGCCGGATCTCCACCTTTCTGGCATAGGAAGCAAATGCTGATGCTCCGTATGATCCTGGCAGGGAATTATGACTTCAGCTCTCCGGAGTGGGACGACCGCTCTGACACTGTCAAAGACTTGGTGTGTCTCTAATGACTGTTATTACTTCACTTAAATTGCTGTGCCATCCACCCAACCAACAAGGGTTTCAATAAGCTAAACAGAAATCTATGAAAATGCCTTTCCAATGGGATGTTGTTTTCCTTCCAATAGATTTCCAGGTTATTGGTCGTGGACCCAAAAAATCGTTATACAGCCACAGAGGCCCTCAATCACCCATTCTTCCAACAGTACATAGTTGCAGAGGTTCGCCATTTCAGCCCTTACAGGAAATTCAAGGTAAGAAACAGACATCCAAAGATCTTGAGTGTCCTGCAACAAGACCTCAGTGATCCATCAATTTCCTCACATTATGTTCTCGCAGGTTATTAGCATGACTGTACTCGCCGCTATGCGCATCTATTGCAACTACCGCCGCGCCAAACCGGTCACGAAGGAAGTGATCCGCAGCGACCCCTACGCCATCAAACCCCTGCGCAAGATAATCGACGCTTGCGCCTTCAAGATCTACGGCCATTGGGTGAAGAAAGGGCAGACGCAGAACAGAGCAGCGCTATTTGAAAACACTCCTAAAGTCATTCTGCTCTCGATTGCAGCTGAGGAGATGGATGTATCACTGAGGACTTGGTGAGGGTAAATCATCTCCAATAACTACCAGATCTGTCAGTTACACAACTTACCTCAAGGCCATGTTGATTATGGTCCAAAACTGTACCACACTGACTACTGCTTATAACCACACATCAGACTCCATTATTGTATTCCTTTACACAGTTAGATGAAAGATAGTATTTTATTTTTTAGGGTGTTTTGTCTTTTAAATCCTAACAATGCTATTATTTAGAACAATGACATTCTATTCTAATATAATATTCTTAATACCATTTGGAATGTATTTATTTAGAACATACAGTCCTGTTTAAGTTTCATATCTAAATGATGATCATAAAGTAAAAAAAATCAAACGTTTGTGTCTCCACAGGAGAAATGTAGTATTCTTTTCATCACACAACGCTGTCATCAGTTATAAACATCTGTCTCTTAAAGCTCAGTTCTTGTTTTGTCAGTCTTTTCATGTGAGCTCACAGCACAACGGAAGCCCAGGTTATCTGAGGCAGAGTCTGGTGTGTTTCCCATCCTGCATGTAACAACATAAAACACACATTATACAAGTAAGTGCAGTGTAGCATGTATTCAGAAAGTATGACTGACCTAGTGGTGACACGAGCTCTGTGATTAGCCGAACCATCTGCTGTATCAATCCATGATGCCCCACGCAGGACGTACATAGTCTGAGCACCAGGAAAACGTGAGGATGTCCACTCCCAAACATTCCCCAGCATGTCATACAGTCCTGTACAAACATTGTGGGATCAATCACTAGGAATGGTAAATTTTAAAAACTTTTGGTTTTAGCTATGAGATATATACTACAGTACAACACACTTTGTTGTAATTGGATATATGATTATTGTTTTTAAACCAATGAAAATGCATTACAATGTCCTGTTCATGTATGAATCGCTGAACTGTTGCAGGTCTTTTCAAAGCATCATTTGAACCAATTGCTGAATCAGTGTAAATCTGTGGGTGTCAACAACAAACTGTTAAAGGGGTCATACCGTAGTTGTTTTGGGCGGGATAGGCGGTTACAGGGGCTACGCCATGATAGCCATCTTCAGCTTTGTCATCATCTGGAAACGTACCCTTTACACAGAGTTCACAGCAGTTGAAACACTACAAATACATCATTCTAGGAACAACAGAACTGGACTGTTGTTAGGTAAAAATAAAGACTTTCTCTATCACATACAAACATTCAGCTTACCTGCCAAAGGTTAGTGCGGTTCAGCAGGAACTTGTTGCCCCATGGGTATGTCCTGCCTGGAAACACATGCTGACTATGAGCCCTATTTAAAATGATGTAAAACTAGAGGACAATACTGATATATAGGAATAAGGTGGTTAGCTTATAGGAGGCATGTGGCTTTTTTGAATTACCTTCAAGACCTCCACGCACAGCCATTTCCCACTCTTCCTCAGTCGGAAGCCTTTTCTTCTTCCACTTACAATAGGCTTGTGCATCATTCCAGCTAACCTGGACCACAGGGAATGTCAGCCTGTCCTTTATTCCGGAGCCCGGACCGGCTGGCTGCACACATCACAAACAATTCTTCATTGTAGATGTTCATAAAGCTGGTATATACACACATATACACATATATACATATATATAATGTATGTTGTTGTATGCACATGTTAAGTATGTATGTCACCTGTCTCCAGAACACTTTCTCAACTGGTAACCACCAAGGAGCAGACTAGGAATACAAAAAACAAATGTTTTAAATAGAACAGACATCAATACATATGGATAATATGTGTGTGTAGCAATTTAGAAATTACCATTAAGCACAATTGGTTAGAGTAATAATTTTAGCCAGCTACCAACTCATTGAGACCAGCTTTGAGTTTATACCTCAATTTTCTGAGTAACTTTGCTTTTCAGTTCCTCAGTTACAAAATCCTGGAACACAAAACTCCAGCCAAACGTTTCAGCTTCCGTTTTATATTTCTGCTGTCTGACAAATTCCCTAAAAACAAGCAGTTTTATTAGACCAGTAGCCAGCAAGCAGTAACA
>JBAJNP010010801.1:0-15811 GCA_036877545.1 Yasuhikotakia modesta
TCTCTCTCTCTCGCGCTTTTTCACTCTCTCTCTCACTTTCCCCACCTTCACATTTTCTATTTTTAAACATCTGTATACTGAAAGTTTCCCATTTTATAATTAAACATGTTAAACAGAAAAACAATACGTCCTTGAAATGAGTCTCAAATTAACATTTCAAACTAATTTTGAAATGACAATGTGATTCTTTTCTTTTTCTTATCAGGCAGATGGAGTCAGACTCTATAAGGATGTTAAGTCTTACTACAATGCAGTTAAAGGTATTCATTCAATATAAGCAGCCGTGCTAACATGCTAAGATGAAATACATGCAGTATTTTGCAATTTACTGACTGAAAATTTGTTATCAATTGAAGAATTACAATTGCATAGAATTGTACTCTGGAAACAGTGAGGTGAGAGTGAGTTCTTTTGATCATAAGATGACACAGATGGTCCTGGTTTTGTTTCAGCTTTTAAGGAACTGAATGCTTATTAATAATGGAACTGAAAACAGTTTTTGTGTAAATGTTTACAAGAATAGCCAACCTTACATCTTAAATGTGGGTGAACTGTCCAGATGTAGCTTTGGGGAGATCTGTGACAATATAAACACCTGAGTCTGACTGAGTCTGAGGAGCATGTGAGATGTTCAGGTCATGTTCACAGTTCTGATGGAAACAGGTGTCACCTGGCTGGTGTTTTTTTAGCCTTAGAACGGCATCTAAAAAGTGATAAATAATGTTACAGTTGCCAATATGTAGATACGTCTCTCAATTAGAGAGAATAATTATTTATATATGTGTGTTTACAGACAATATAATTATTTATTATTGAATAGCTTAGAATGAACTAGATTGTCTTAGATTTCAGTTTTTCCACATCTGATCCAGCAGTCACGTTTCAGTGCTTTTGGCTATAAAATCCACAATAAAATCCACAAAGAAGATTTTGTGCTTAAGGATTTTTGCTTACGACATACTTGCAACATTTCTTAATACAGTCGCACCTCTGTTACCTGTAACAACTTGTTTGAAAGTACATACAGACTTCAAGGACATGAACCAAATTGCATATTGATTTCACAAGAATATACAGTCACCATGATGTGTTGTTTTATACTCTCTTACTCAGTGATGCACGAGTCATCCAAGCGCCTATCTCAGACACTTAAGGACATATATGAACCAGACTGGCATGGTCTGGAACATCTGACTGGCATCATCGAGGTATAAAGATGGAAGATGTTATATTTTAAGTTAATATCTCTCATTGTCCAGTGTTTAACATCTCTCTGGGTTTGTTTTACAGAGTGAAGATCTTCTGTGGAATGATTATGAGGAGAAGCTGAGTGATCAAGTTGTTAGAACAATGGAGAACTACACCGGACAGTTCCAGGAAGTCAAAGTTGGTGCTTTACAGCAAAATAATGACAGAGCAGAAACACGCGTCAAAATATTCTCAAGTTACAATGCTAACAGTTACAAACAGGAAATTACGTTGCTTTATCACAATCTAACCTCAAAAATTTCAGATGATTGCAGTTGTTTATTCTACCATCTTGCCCAATTCTCAGATATACTGTAGTGTTGTCATCCTATGATATACCAATGAAGTGTTTAAAAATACTATAAAAAATCTATAAAAAAATCAAATGTTTAATAAAACGTCCTTGCAGTAGCGGTAAAACATTTTTAATGGTATATATATCATAAACATCAAAAAAGTTCTTAAATATTCTCAAGCAAGAGGAACATTTTTAAATTGTTACAAATATAAAAATCTTTAAATAGCAGAGCTAGGTAGGAATGTTAATACAATGTCTAAAAAAATTGGTGATTTTGAACATTTCTAGAATTTTCAAAATACCATTTTTAACATTTTTGTTACTTAATAAAAAAACATTTGGGGAATGTTCTTACAGCCTAACATTGTTAGCTCTGACTTTGTGGCATGACCAGGATTATGGGAGCTTCAATGAAATGCCCCATTTCTCAAAAATGTATATGTGGAAATGAGTCTGTTCCTCCTCCACTGCTTCTGAAATTCAGTATTGTTGCTGTTGCAGGAAAGAGTGTCTAAACGAGGAAGGAAGCTGGTGGACTACGATTCAGCTCGCCATCATCTGGAGGCCCTGCAGAATGCCAAGAAGAAAGACGAGGCCAAAGTCACCAAGGTCAGCTAACAAAAATACTGCTACTGAGTATTTGTTGTTGTAGTTTCACACAAATGTTATGACCACAACCATCTGCCCTGATCTTCTCCCAGGCTGAGGAGGAGTTCAGTAAAGCCCAGGAGGTGTTTGAAGAAATTAACAAGGAGCTGAGGGAGGAGCTGCCTGTTCTCTATCAAAGGTCTGTACAACATTAAGATCAATGAAAGTAAGGGTATGGTGGGCAATTTCAAAGAGGCTAACAATAGCAAGCTAGCTTTGAGTGTAAGATTCTACCCTACATTCAGATGACACTGAAAATGTAAATTACACTCTTCCTTTTTGCTGTATAAGCTTGTAAATGGTGATCTGATAATAATACAATATAACTCTTCTTGCTTTCAGCCGTATAAGCTGTTACGTCACATTGTTTCAGAACATCTCAAACCTGCGGGACGTTTTCTACAAGGAAATGAGTGTGGTGAGAATTGCTTGTCTGTTTGGATGAAGCTTTTGACCATTAATATACACAATATGCATTGTACAATATGTGTTCGTACTTCTACTATTCTACTGTATTTCAAATCTTAATGGTGGGTTCCATTACAGTATATGTCCCAGTTAGTGACAGTAGGATAATATACTGAGTGGATAAGAGCTGAATTCAGGTTTATGTTTCAGCTGAATCATGACATTTATGATATGATGAAGAAGCTTGAGAATCAGCACTCCACCAAACCCTTCATCATCAAAGGCCTCAACAGGTGAAATATGCATTTACAAATCTTACAAAGCATATTTCTGCAGATGTACAGTGGCTCAAAACTGTATGACAGCCATTGCATTAAAGTAGCACTTACTATTTTAAATGTGCACAGGAAGTCATTTTTCACATGCTTTGTTTTTCTTCTTGTGTCTAGCTCAAAATCTAAGAAAAGAAAATCTGTTACTATCTCCGCTCCCATTCCATGTAACACGGCTTTTCCTTCCGACCATCCGGGCATAAGCAAACTGAGCATGCCCGACACACTGACACACACGGACACCCATTCAGACACTCCCTCTAAGAGCACAACATCTGACATATCAGACTCAGAGTCCAACTCATTTGACAGTGAGCCTGACACACCCAAACGGATGTCTTTGTGCTCTGAGGGTGAGGGTGTCCAATCTGAGGCAGTCGCTGATAACACGTCAAAAACCTCCACTGATGACGAGGTGCACGCGAACGGGCGGGAACTTTCCATTCAGAGCTCGCTGTCTAGCGAACAAGGTGAAGATGACAGTAAATCCGCTGCATCTTCTGAAGATCCAAGCGTGTCAGAAGACATCCATCAAGCATCTACAGGTGGAGAAGGTGAGTCTAAGCTTTTCTCAGGAGATGAAGGAAAACCTTCTCCTGTCCCTGCTCCTCGGCGATCCAGCACCTCCAAACAGGATCAAATTACTGGAGGCAGCAAGTTAGAAGATAAAAAGGAAGTGTACGAAAACCCTCCCGGTTTCCTCTACAAGGTACAGCATCATCTACTAAAGACTCGATGTCATGTAGACATGTCTTGCTGTCATTTGTATTTAAAAATGAATTTTCTTTTTCAGGCTGTAGCTCTTGAGAGTCAGGACTCGGATGAAGGTATTCTACTGCTGTTTGAAAAAGGAGATATAATTCTTACATTTGTTGACGAGGACGATAAGGTGGGATATGTTAAATTATTATCTTAAATTAACATTAAAACATAAACACTCATGAGTTGATTAAAAATTATACACCTTATATTAAAGCTTTGACAATTTCTGAGAAGCTAGCAATAGCAACCTAGCTTTGGAAGCATAATGTTTCTGAAAAAAATCTCCTACCCTGTATTAAATGTATAAATTTACCACAGATTTTTTGTTTGTTTCATAAATTACTTTAGTAATTGTTCGTCGTGACGATTATACAGTAGTTTGAGAAATAAACATGCAGTTACTTTGTGCAGTTTAAAGTGTAAGGACTGTAAGGATGTTAACTGGTTCATGAATGTTCCTGTTGCAGCCGGAGGGCACCGTGTGGGGGGTGAGAGAGCTGGACTGGATCCAGTACAAAGATCTTACGCTCCTGTCCGGCATTGTGCAGGAGACAATGATCCAGCAAATCTCTTCAGACTGAAATGGCACTTACTGCCACTGCAACACAGAATGGCATTGCATGCACCAGAGGTGACTGAACCGTCCGTGGGCCTGAAAAGTTGTAATGTGAACTCACTCAGTCTGCGCCTTGTTCTAGACCTATGTATATAGGCTCTGATGCCTCACGGCTGCAGACAGCCAAACATTTTAACTTTTTGCTTTATTGTCTTTCTGTCTTTTATAGATCCTAATTCTAACTGCATTTTTTCATTGTGATTTACTCTAAAAATCTACATGAATGTAGTATCATCTGCATACATTTAGTTATTTTTATATCAGAAAACAATTACATACACAGTGATGATTAAACATTTAAACACTTTTCTAAGTATTAATGCATTTTCTGGTGTTTTGAAGAACTAGTTTGTGTCTGATCCGATGGTCCTGTCTCTATGCATGTATTTACTGTAGTGTATTGCTTCTTGTGTCTTTATACAATTTACAGTGTTACAGATTTATGCGAATCCGATTTACGCAGGTTTATGCATGTGACTACCAAGCTCATTACAATGTTTACAGGACCAAAAATCATGTTTATATGAGTAGCCATTTTATGACTGTGAAAAACAATGAATTTCATGTTTTATAGTAGTAATGTTTTTCTACAATAAAGTTGACAATTAAAAAGATTGACAAATTAGCTGTACTCATTGCCCAGCGGTCAAAATGAGAAAGTCATTTTTTATTCTCATTCCTTTAAGTATTTTAGCACTTTCAGCTAATGTTTGTATACAATACATTTTGAGTGACTTTGATTACTGCAGTTATAACTACCAAACAACCACCTTCATACAGTATTTAACAGCAACACCTTCTGCATATAGTGTCGTATACACTATATGCACCATACGTTTAAAACTACAATTTTTAGTATTTTCGTTACAAATGAATAACATTAGCCATTAGACCATTACAGAAATCACTACCCTGATCCACAATTGATGTATTAAAGTGTAAATGTAATTGTTGAAATTCTCATTCATACTTAAAACGCAAAAGTTACGTAGTGCGGCGTTTTACAAGCAAACATCTGCTGACATCTAGCGGGGTTTGACGCAAACGTATTTTCTTCCACACACATAGTGGCCGCTGCTTCTCGTTACACGGTTGCACAATTTCGCTGTTTGCTCCTGCGCTGATCCTCGGCGGATAGCGGCAGTGACACACGGCGGGGTTATGGAGGTGTAAATAACCGTGAACGTGTATCGATCGTGTTGTTGTTCAGAAGATCTCGGTGAATGACATTCATCACCGGTTTGGTGTATCGCAGCTGGACCCGCGCTGTCTCCAGGTCGAGTGCCCTAGATCCAGAACTATTTTTAGTAACTGGTTACTTTTTTGTTGTTTAAACACTATTTTTATTGTTTTAATTCAGGTGTAGATCTGACGGCCAGTGATGGCGTTTAATAAGACGTACATACGCGTGGGATACGCGTGTGTCGGGGTACTGGTGGGATTTTCGGCTTTTCTGGTGTGGAACATCGCCTACAAACAGCCGTGGACAGCAGCGATGGGTGGCTTATCAGGTACAGCCTACAGATGTTCACATTTAAGTGAGCTGCCTACCTAGACAGCATTTTTACGCGTTGTGGAGAAGGCGACTGTGGTGCTACTAGATGGGAGACACTTGGATTTTCCCTGGGAATGTTTTCCTTTGTTCTTTGTCGTTTGTTACTTTATATTGTTGGACTTGTTGCCAATGTTTTGCTGTACATTCGTTGTGAATCAGTTTGCTGTCACGCACAACACACTAAATGTAAATGCTTGACAATGCAGTACAAGAAATCTCTAGGTTATTGTGTTTTATTTCTTTGTAAGTAAAAGGTTTGAAAAGCACACTTGCCCTCAGCCAGCAAGTTTATACCAGAGTTTTTTTGAATGCACTTTGCTCTGGCTTAATGCTCTTCAGACTCAAAAAAAACTCAATAACCTTTTTGTCTATGTTGTGTAACAAGACCACTTACTGGTTCACATGGTGGGGGCATCTGTGCGTTTACACTTTGTTCTGAGACCTTGTCCTTAACATTAGCAGCAATGTTTTTTAGTCTATTTATGGTTGACAAATAACCATGAACATTTTTTGGGGTTAAAATTAAACTTCTAAGAGGTCATTTAAGTTGTAAGACATAATTAAGGTTCTGGAATGGGTCACAACTATTATAACCACATTAAAGTTTATTTAAAGAGTCCCACCCTTTGAAAACGAATAACTTTTAAATCTAACAGGATTAAGTATTTAATGTAATAATTTTTTGCATTATTAATATTTATATTAAGCTTATATTTATTTATTTATGAAAGCAAACCGTCTGATGGCCTCTGGCAATATTGTCTAACCACATACATTGCCACAGTTTCATATGGAAACACGGTGGCTTTGGTATTGAAGCGTTTTTGTTTCAAACAAAAACCTTCTGTAAATGTAAGAGCGCATGCAGAACTGAGAGAAAACTGCACTGTCAACAATCATGGGAAAAGAGCAAGTTTACATGCATGTGAGAATGACAAAGCAATAAAGATTGCAGAGTCATAGAGATTTAATCCCAGATGTGTTACACGCATCGTTCTACATCTTGCACTTTTAAGTCGGCTTGGCTCATGTGCTGTTATGTTTACAGGTGTTTTGGCGCTGTGGTCTTTGGTCACACACATAATGTATCTGCAGGACTATTGGAGAACGTGGCTGAAAGGACTGAAGTTCTTCCTGTTCATAGGTGTCTTCTTCTCCGTGGTATCAATCATAGCTTTCATCTGCTTCCTCTGCATTGGCATCTCCCGCAAAGATTGTGAGTTCAGATCATCTGTCTTACTAACTGTGTCTGCTTCAGGCAGCTGTGTTTGAAACAGCATGAATAACTGTGAGTGATACAGATCCCATTCTTTGCACGCTTCCAAAGTAAGCTGTCATTACAATATTTTTTGGTGTGTTTTGGGGTCGTTTGCACCGAAATTGTAAGATTTATGTAAGAACTCATTTAAATAATAAACTGTTGTAAAGAGGAAGTGGCCGTCAGGACATTAACCTGACAGGAAACATTTTCGCTTGCCCTGTTTGAACTTTGAGAAACAGTTTTTTAGTTTTTGAGCTTTTAAAAGCTCAATGTTTTTTATTGTGTGTGTGTCTTTACAGCCCTCACAGATCCGGCCAGTCTGTTCCTATCATGTGTGTGGAGCTTTATGAGTTTAAAGTGGGCGTTCCTGCTCGCCCTGTATTCCCATCGATATCGCAAAGAATTCGCCGACATCTCCATCCTCAGTGACTTTTAAATATACCCCCAAAAACACACTCAAGCCCACCGACAAACAATCCTACGAATCTGAAACTTGCTTGGCTATCAACATTTTAAATAGACCAGGAACACTTACTGGTTTACTGATTTGAATAGTAGTGCATTATGGGTAATGAATTTTAACACATTACTTTACACTAAGACACTGTCTTTGAGTCTTAGGATGTCATTAGTATTTTATATGCCAAATACTTTATTATTATTCTTTTCGCAAGCACATGATCAAAATCTTTCTGAGCCTTTTCACCTGTAAGCACACACTTGATTCAGTGTGTGTTTGTATTTAGCATTATTGAATGAGATATAAAGAAGAATCGTTTGTCTTTCTCTTTGCTGCTGCTGTTATCTTGAATGTTTTTCTTACTCTTATGAGGCACAGATGCGTGTCAGGTTTGTATCGTGTCTCAGCTGTGATTGGCCACTACATCAGATGTTAGTAAAGAGACCATTTTCTTCATTCTTCCTGTTACAACGTTACAAATTGTATGAAAGCATTTAGGCAGGTGGCTGTTTTGTACAAGCACTTTATTGTCGGAATTGTTCAACCAATCAGACTGCTAGGGGGAACAGAAATTTGTTAGTCTGTTTGTTGTATTTATGATCATAAAGCATAGAAATGGAAGCAAAAAATTCAATGGCATACTTTGAATAAAATCAACAATGGAAAACCAAATGATTAGCATATTTTGTAGCATTTTTAGCAGTTTGGTAACATTGCAATGGTGTGTAATACTCTTATGTCTGGAAGTTAAACATCATATGCCAATATTATAACATCGTATTTCATCATTTATTATTTTGTATAGATTTGTCAGAAAAGTACTGCATGCATGTCTTGTTATATTCTGTTGATCTTTCAATTGTTGTGTTTAGCTTTTGCCTAGCATTTGTTTTTTTTAGGAAAACCATTGTATCATTATAAAGTCAATAAAATAATCCATGACTGGGGAGTCATTAATAAAATTAATAAATTTAACCTACCACAGTTTAATGTGTGGTGTAATATTTCAGAATGTGCAATGATTTCAAAACCATTTGTTTAGATAATTATGTAAAACTTTATTTTTGAGAACAATATAAAAATGTAACAAAACAAAGAAAATTATACACGGAACAGAACGTCACATCGTCATAAAAATACATCGAAAATTCAATGCCTTATAATGCAAGTAACTCGAGATCATTGTTTTTATGGCCTAACTGGCCTTTATAAAAATGTGCCACAGAAAAAAGGTCAATTACATACAGAAATAGCTTCCATATATACACATTTAATATTTTACCCAACAAAGATTTAATGAGCAGTTTTTAAAAAGTACATTTTACTTCAAAAACATTCACTTCTCACTGAAAATATATCAACCACTGGTCTCAGGATTTTCATTTCTGTTTTATAAATTGTCACGGCAAAACGACTGATTCTTTTAAAGAATGGCTATAACAAACCAACAGAACTATAACCCATTATATTTTTATACAGATTATGTTTTGTCCCAGCCAACTTTATATCAAAATAAAGCAAATCTACAGCTTCAATCAGAATTGACAAAATATTACATTTTTGAATGAAAACAATGAATTAAAAATGTCGTTTTTAACTGCTGTAAGGCACTATTGAAAATGCTTTTCCACCAAATTCCAGTAGACAAAAAATATAGAATCTGAAAATGAGAGTCATAAGCTCTTGAGACAGTACAGCCCAATGAAAAGATTGTACGCATCTCTATGTATGTTACTGGTAAAAAACTGTGGTGACTACCCTAACCATGAACTAACAGTGGCTTCTCAGCTGAATTGTTTTGCCTGCATAACGTGTGTGGGAGAAAACATTTCACTCAGTGCTTCACCAACTTTCAGTTCCTGTCTGTCCTTGTGTGACATTTCCAAGGTCTTAACGTACAAGCTATTATTGCAAAATCCTGTCACTTTAGCATTCAGCTAATTCAATAACACATGATAACAGATCTGTTGTTGCTCAGTGAAGGTTAATAATTCTCAGGGAAAGCTTGTGGTTTGGTGACAGTTTCTTAGGATTGTCTCCCATGTCACACACTGCAATCATCACCACGGTCGTACTAAGTTCCAGCTGAGCAGTGTCTAATGTCTGCTGGTAGATTTTAATAAAGTTCTCCAGTTTGATGAGGGGAAACGGACCAACTGCTACATTGAATCTGCTTCATCATGCTCCATTGGCTCATTCAGGAAACTGTAAGAGAAAAAGGAGTCAATATTTATATAAAATAATACATATAAAAATAAAACAACACATTAAAATTCCTCTTAAATTAAAGCTATATTAGCTTTATAGTGATCTATATTGAAGTTATTCTCTTTTAGAAAAATGGACCCAAACTTATTTGCTACAATAGTTTGTCTTGTAAGATGATATTAAGAAACTCCCATCCACCAATTATCATTAACAGACAAGTAATAGCAAGTAAAATCATCATTTCCTGAGCTTTGATGTAAACCAAACAATATACTGTTTTATAAAAAAACACCCAACATGTCCTGCCCCAACTTCCTGTTTAATGGGTAAATATGTCGACACAGGAAATACAATTCTATTTTTAGACAAAAGCTCTTTCATACCTTTAATCACTTTGGTTTCTTGTATATTTCTAAAATGACCATTTTTATAAACTCACATAGAAAAAACAAAAGCTTAATTTCTATATTACATAAGCAATGTAACAAGTTCTGTAACTCTGTTTTTAAAATGACCTCTCAATAAAAAGGAACAGTGAGGGTTCTATGGTTAGTTACCGGGTTCTGCTCGGAACAGTCATGGTGAGGCCACCCAGGGCTAAGGCGGCATCACTTCCTGCAGAGTATCTCCTCTCTGCTTGTGCGTACGGCAGCCTCTCAGTGCCTAGCATAGACTTCACTGAAGGCCAATACCGACCTAAGAGAGACAGAATCAGAAATAAAGACACACTAACCATGAAAATGTAGCAAAATGAACCAAAAGGCTGGAAACATTCTCACTCTGTACATGCAGTACTGTTTTCAAAGACATAGCTGCATTGTAGCAGGGCGGCCTCAGTAATTCTTCCTCAGCTATAGGTTCAGGCTGCAAAACCACACAAACAGATATTTAGGCATCAGTCGAGGTGTTAAAAATGTCTACGTGTGGATGGGGACGCACCTCATATCCCATAAGGGCTCGGACACAAGCCTGTGACGCATCACAAAGTGTTGTGAGGTCATATCCTCCTTCTAAGACCATCACTACACGCCCTTCAGCTAACTCCATTAACTTCCTGGTCAAAACTCCAAAACCTATAAAACAAAAAATTTTATTTGCTTGTTCGAACAGTGGCACAGTTAAAGCTGCAATCTGTAACTTCTGTGGGTTAAACACAAACAAAAATGATTTTATTTTAAAAGTTATTTAGCAAGTACATGACAGATCAGTGATCAAGATATTTGCAACAGTAAGTTTATAATAATGATTTATTATTGAATAATTCAAGCTATGAGATCTGGTTTCCTGGTAAATGGCAGTTTTAAATTCAGATGGTGGTAAAGAGATAAAAGTTTGAAATACAGGTTTAAACTAGTTTGACTGTTTTTTGGTTGCTGGTTTTGGCCTTTTCCTCTTTTTAAGGGACTTTTCAATGCAAGAAACAGTGAAAAGTCATTATATTGCTGCTTCCTGTTTTAAACCTTTCTTTATTATAGAAACCCTACAAAGTACTAAATACATTCAAATGAACTATACTTACACTGGTATATACATTAATTCATATACATTAATTCATAACATTTGCCTCTTTATCACCATCTCTGTTCAAAGCACAAACGTTCAAGCTACATGCAGATCTATTTTTGTAACATGGGCAACAACTGTTGTGAGAATTGATTTTTAGTTCATTTACAACCAAAGAAAGTAATAGATTGCAGCTTTAAATATGTATATAAAATATTACGCAATTTGAAAATTCTTTTCATATACATCTCACATACATTTCACACACATACATTTATGTACAATCTGGATCTGTAATACATACATCTAGCTGAAACTAAGTATCCCCCCAGAGCAGATGAGTGACCCTCAGCAGCATCAAAACCAGCTGAAACCAGGACCACCTCAGGAGAAAACTGATGAGCAATAGGCATAACTACTGTCCTGCGAGTACAAGCAGAGACAGACACTCTGTACAGTTCTATACGTGCACAGTATATAAATAAAACAGGAAATAAAAATAAGGAGATTACTTTTTTATTATCAGCAATTACCTGAAAGCAGCTAAATATTCTGCATCTCTCATTGGAGGATCCAGCCCTCCAGACCACGCCACATTTACATTATAGCCTTGCCCTTCTTCATCTCCCACCTGTAACACACACACACACACACACACAGCTTAAACACAGGTGCCACAACCTATCCGTCACTTCCAGTACAGAAATTCAACTCAAACATCAATCATACACACACAGACTTAATACTTTTACAGAAGTCCACAGAACTAACCATCCCGGGTTCTCCGGTACCAGGGAAGAAAGAACCATCATCAAAGCGATGCAGAGAAATACAGAGCACATGAGGATCTCGGCTGAAAATCTTCTCGGTTCCACCTCCATGGTGAATATCCTTACAAAGTTACAACGAGTATAAAAAAGGTTTTGATTTCATAGGCTAACGTTATAACATTTGTGTTTATGTAGCTTTTTAAACCAGTGGGTAGAGATACATGCAATATGTGCAATAAACGTTTCTGTGTCTTACCCAATCCACTATAAGAATTCTTTTCATGTTTAATTTGTCCTGAAGTTGTTTGGCAGCAATTGCAACAGAGTTAAAGATACTGAAGCCACTGTAACAGAGAGAATGACAGGAATCAAAGTTTATATTGATAAAGTTAAACAAAATTTTTATGACCTTTTATGACTCTTTATTATGATTCAGTGCATGTTATTTAAAAACAAAGTTTGTCTTTATAGTATATTAAACCTCTGAGTTTGTTTTAGCAATCTGTAAATTCTGTCTCTCTCAGAATCTCAGTGTGAAACCTAAAAATGCAGGTTTATTCATTCGTAATCTTTATGTTTGTTGAAGAAAAAAATTAAGACAAACTTACAGTTCCTAGGAAATTGAATCCAGCAGCTCAGATTATAAATCATTATTATAAGCTTGTCATTGCAAATCAGTTATGCACTTGCTCATTGACTGATTATTTATCACGTATAAACAAAAACAGTTACAGATAACAGCTTTAATATCATAAACAGATGTTGTAGGCGACTCACTTTGTCTGAGACTCAGAAGCGTGGTGCCCTGGAGGTCTGACCACAGCAAACCCGTTCTAACAGAGAATCAGAGACAGATACTGAATGTGTGACCAGCTCACTGTTTTGTGAATATAAGAATTACAGAAAATTTGAAGCTCACTCTCAGTTCTCTCTTAGCCACACGCAGGGCCAGCTCAATAACACTGCCCACTGCCATTTTAAGTGCCGCAGCGCTGAAAGTGCTATTCCAAACCATATCACAGTCACTCTGTCAATCAAACATAAACAACCAATCAAATAACATTTAGATTAAAAGACAGCACTGTGATATTTTTGCACTAATTGCAATTGATGCTTTTCCCAATTCTGTTTGATTCTGGATTAACATTGTTGTCTGTCAGAACAACAAAGCCTCTAACTATATGCCAATAAAACTAAATCTTATCCTTAAACCTTAATGTTGTTCCTGGAATATGCCCTACTTGGGACAAGTGCAGTAACTGTGTGCTTTTAAGTCACTCAAGTCAACACTTAAAATGTAACTAATAGGCATTGTTTATAAAACATCAATTAGAAAAACAATTCACACTTACCCCTTTTCCTCCGCATGTTTTCATCCGAAACAACTCTTGATGTGACAACAAAAAGCATTTGTATAAATAAGCATTAAAATAAAATAACAGTTTTAGTTAAATATTTAGTTTATGGTACAGACCCATATATATATAATACAAACCATTGTTGTTGGTAAAATGCGTTTTTGAGAGGTCAGTAAACAAACTAACATGTTCCTTTGAATGGACTGACTGGAGTTCCTCAGAAGTGGCCATCCTGCCCTTAACCACCTAAAACACAAAAACAAATACAAACAGTATTGTTCTGAAGTACAGTACAAGTTACACTGTACAAGTTATTAAGGGAAAAAAAATTAGACATGACAGAACAAACAGTACTTGAGTCTAACTACCTTGTTTCAGTCATACACAATTAAACATGGCATCTACTCACAGAGGTCTATTTGATTTGTTCATTGGTCTTTACCTCACAGTGACGCATGAGGCCACAGTGATACAACCTTGACCAGATGCTCTTAATTCTCCCAGCATGCTCTGGGTGGATGCTGTTATCTCCACAGTCACACTCGTGTTTCAGCATCTGGGAGTCATACACCAACCCTTCACACACACACATACATACACACACACACACAAACACACGTTTGCACAGCTATCTTTACAGAGACTGTCCTTACATATAACTTTTATACTGTACAAATTGTAGATTCTATCCCATATCTCCTACACAAAAACAAAAGTTATATTTTATATATAAAACGCACATATATCCTTAACTATATCACTCACTGTATCACACATATCACTCACATATCAAACACATAATTTTCTACATGTTTTCTCTCTGCTCTTACCTGTGCTGTAGTTTGATTTGTTACTGATACAGTTTGACAGATGTAAGTGGGTGGGCAAAGACCTTCGAAATTTCCGGTCAAACTCTTTGTTTCGTTGCTTATTAAATCCTTCAGATGGTTGTAATCCCAGCTGATTAGTGTAACTGTTTTCAAATGATCCAAAAAAATTGTTTCCTCCATTTGCTTCCTCTATTTCTTTATTTCTGCCCCTTAGACTCTCGTCCACAATGCTCTTCTTATCATTCAGCTCTCCTGAAGAAATGGGCCACACACTGGGGTACAGTACCTTAAAAAGATACAGGCAGTGTGAAAAAGTCTCTCCAAATGTAAAATTCTGATTAAAAGATAAGCAGATCTCCTCGCCACATCAGAACAGATTAGCATTCACACTAGAAATGTGATATGGGCACATGCATTCCAATGCGGTTTGAGTAACTGGATCACAAACTGGATCAAAGTCCCATTCACACTTATATTTTAGTGCTCCACACTTCAACTGTGGACCTGTGTGCGTTAATTTGTCTCACCTGGTTAGTTTGTTGCTGGATTTCCTCCAGTGAACGGACATGATGCTGTTGATATATGGGGTGTGACAATGAAAAAGCATGGGTGTGTATGTGTGTGTACTGGATGTAGGCTGGCGCTGAATTGGCTTTGACCAATGGCCTGTGTGTCATCACTGGATACAGCACAGGAACCGACCAGAAAGTGATGTTCGGAAGATGTTCTGCCTGATGTATTGGATGGTGTTGTCCAATACACACACACACGCACATATATATATATAACGTATATGTGACAAAATTATGAAATAATGAGAATAAATGAAACACAACAACTGGATAACAAACCTCCTGTGACGGTGTTGGGCCGTAGTTCTGTGGTCCAGTGGGGTTTGTGGACTGATTGTCTGCTGTTATACCCCTCTCAGATACTAAAGTAGAACTTGGTGTTCCACCTACAAACACAAGCATAATCATTTTATCACAGGCCTATAATACAGGCCAACAATGATTTCAGAGACTAATTTATGTTTTACACAAAATTGGAATTATCTGCAACTTTATTATTTTCTGAAAAGAATATACATGTTCAGACGTAAACTTTAATATATTTAATGTATGTATTATATTACACAAATTGATTATTACCCATAGTGACAGGTTCTCTGACAGCAGAGGGCGCACTGGTTTTACGCTGCAGTGGGTTTTGGCGGCCAGTTAAACTCCTCTTTGGTCTCAGTTTCAGAATTGGCTCGGAAACTTCTCAAACACGCACACACACACACACACACACACACACACACACACACACACACGCACACACGAATTTAAGCTAAACATATAAACATTTCAGTCAGTAGGAATAAAAAAAGTGTGGAGACGGTACAGAGACAATCAAACTCAAACAAAACCCTTGGATTTCAAGCACTTGTGTGAATGTAAACATGCATGTCACCTGTTCTTCTTAATGGATTGTCCTCCCCAAAATAATAAGAATAAGATGCGTTGGATACACACTCAGAGTGATCCGGATTCTGATCTGGTTTCCTTA
>JBAJNP010010802.1:0-15810 GCA_036877545.1 Yasuhikotakia modesta
ATCTGAGCTCTGCTATCCACATTATTTTTCTAGCTTTGCACTGTTAATGTTAACAAATGTATGTTTCTTTAAATTCTTTTAAGCAGCTTTAGGAGAAACATCTGAGATCTCCAACTAGTCTGGAGCTTCAGAAAGGCAACCTTTAAGGACTACAATGATCTTGTGTTAAGTATCATCTTGACAAAATAATCCCAATAGCTTTTTTAACATCCTATGAAAAAGGAAGTCTCTGGTTCACACTGTGTGCAGAAGTGGCTGTTCTGAACACAATGTTCTGTTCTCTTTGTCGGTGTCACCGTAATTTGTTTTTTTAGATGCCGCATGACTCCTAACTAGCAGTTTAAGTCGACTTTGTACCAGTAACTTCACATGGTCAGCGGTGATTTAACCAAGCAGACCTAATTCAGATCAAGACAGCTGTATTAATATTTTCAGATATGAACATTTTAGACAGTAGAACGAGAATATATCGTCTGTAGGTGAGCAAGTCCTTTAAAATCACACAAACAAATTGCATCAGAGCTGGTTGTGTGACCACGAGTAAAGACTCAATCTGGTTAAATGCAGGAATGATGATCAAATGTAGAGCACAGGCCTCTGTGTTTTCCTAAGCTTGAACGTTTGAAGTGACTCACTTTGGCTGTTAACAAACAAGGTAAGGGTTGAATTAATCACGTACAATCCACCTGAAGTAAAGGAACAATCCGCTTGTCCTTCAAAAACGGTAATCAAGTTTTAACTTGCCCAGCCAACTCCCATCAGAACCCATACATGGACACAAGCTAGACAAGTACTTAAGCAAAATTAGATCTGAGCTGTTTAGATGGTTGCCAGTGGTTAAATCACTGTTGTATGAGGAAATGTTCTTGTACTCATCCTTTTGTTGTTCACCAGTTAACAAATAACTTGGAACTGATGTTCTCCAAAATTTTTTTGTTGTGATGTTAGCAGGACTTTTTATTATTGTTATGGAGTTAAACGTTTTCTTAATTGTTTTTTCAAAAACACTTTTGTTTTAATCTTCTAACCAAGCCATAACGTTAATACAGCGTCTAAAAACATTTTTAACGTTCCTTGAATGTTACTTCATGGAAACATTAGGGAAACATTTTCCTTTAAGGGTAAAATGTTGTGATGTTTTGTATATGTAAAGGAGAATAGGTCACCTGTGTATCTGGTTTGTTGATTTGCTGTTATTGTGTGTATCAGTCATGTTTCTGACTCGGTCCAGTTTCTCTCCTCTAGCTGGTTTGAGGAACGTTTGTTGGAGACCTCAGGCGTAGGTGTTGCTCCACAGCTACTGATCTTCTGCAGTGCTGAAGTAACACTTGCCCTGAAGGCTTCACCCATGCCGCTGTAACGGACTGTTCAGCTGAAGTCAGCAGACATTACTAGTTCTTCTGGCATTTGTACAGCTGTTGAAAACCCAAGGTAGAAACCAGTTATGGTAGGCCTGCACTTGTTTTGAAAGGCTTTATGAAAAGTGTTGTTAATCATCACTCTTGGATTCATGACTTAAGCCTCAGTGAGTCACAGGTGATCTGATAAACAGTTAGTTTGAAAAGGTGTTTGGCACAGTCTTGCACCAAAAAGCTTGCAACAAAGACATAAACACTCAGGAATTTATTGTAGATGTTTTCGTATCCCTGTGAGTTCACCACATTCGATGAGGGTTTATGTCAATGTTCTGTCAAAAAAGGTCTAAAAATATCAAAAATGTTTTTTTTATTTACAATCATTGTAGGTGCTGACCCTTCACAACCACAAGAGGATGGCGTGTGTGGTTTTCACGCCTGTCAGACATGTTTCCTGTTGAAACAGGAAACTGTATTTAAAAGATTAAATGTTTTTTAAAAATTGCTAATAGCTGTTAGTTTATACTTTCATTGTATCAGACTTCACTAAACCACTGCTATCAGTTCAGCTGTATTTAATTAAGTTTATTAACTAAACAAATTCGTGACATTTAGTATACATGTATAGGAAGACAGAGAGAGAGAGAGAGAGAGAGAGAGAGAGAGAGAAAGAGAACTCATTGTGGCTCTTGAGGCTAAATATTAAACAAGTGCAAAGTATCAATTGTTTAATATCAGATACTGAGTTATGTGTGGTATTAACACTATCAGTAATCATACAATATCATATGATGTTTACCCAGTTAACCATGAGTTGCTAGTTAGTCACAGGCAGGTTGGAGATTGGAGAAAGAACATTTTATTCTAAAAGCCATTTTCTAATAAATGTAGAAATGCTTCTGGGTGCAAAATGTGTCATCAATATTTAAATTTCTATCAATATTAAATGTTTTGTTTAGCTATAAAAGTACCCTAACATATACTTTAGATAACCTTTAAGCTAACAGTCGGAAAAAATAGCACAAAACTCCAACTTTTATTTTACAGGGTTTAACTAGGTTAAAAAGATGGTGCATGAAACAAACATTTTCAGAACAAATACTTTTACGGTTTGATGGACTGATATATAAAGGCAAAGGGCTACAGTATTAGCACAGCGATTCTGAGAACTATCGTGACGTACAAACATTTTCCAAGAAACGAAAAATATTCGCAATCTATTCAACACCGTAAAATGTTTAAATAAGGGCAGAGGGGTGTCAGTCGGATACAGCTTAACTCCGCTGCTACAAACACACACCCTTGTGTGTTTTTGTGCAACAGAAGTGAAGTCAAGAATGAGGGCAACTTATTTTAAGTTGCAAGGTTTGCATCACAGCTAGCATGTCCCACAACGAACCGGGGCCCGTACATGTGGTACGTTCAAGCACAAAAAAGGTTAACAGAGACATTGTCTGCGCAGTCGGAGTTGAAAAACAGGTCAGAGATTTCCATGATGCTTCGGTAAGCCCCAGGTGATCTGCCCAGGTAGATGCGCTGACATTCAGAAACGTAGACACCTCATTACCCAATTAGTTCACGGTTAGAAACATGCGTATGAACAACAACCTGAGGGGGTTTCAGTCATGGTTTGTGAAGCTAAAAGCACATTTGAAAGAAAACAAACAACATATAATCTACATATCAAGCATCTATCGATCTATCTATCTATCTATCTATCTATCTATCTATCTATCTATCTATCTATCTATCTATCTATCTATCTATAATCTGGGCTGTTTTGAATATTGAATTTATTATCCTGGGATATTTCTAAATACACCACAAAAGACGCTGTTTGCTTTTCATTTTATTGAAATTAAAGACTATAGTTCTATATAAATGTTTAGGCAGTTATCATTTGTATATGAAAATCAGCAGGCCGGTTTGTACATAAGGCTTGTCTGGTATAGGGTTACAATAAAAAGTCTTTATACGGTTTGTCTGCCCACCTGTTCTAACCTTTTGAATGGCCAAAGAAGGATTTTTCTGTCCATAGTGCGACCAAACCTGTATAATGATGCTGTCCACACAAAGCAAAGGTTTCATCCATAAACAATGACGTATTATCTGTGTTGTAAACTGCCATGTGTCGGATCTCTCTGTGGAACCACAAAACAATGCTGATTGGCTGATCGTACATTTGCTAACGTTGTCACAACGTTACGCTGCAGGCTAGTGCCTCAGCTGTGATGTCAAAGACAAACTGGAAAACCGAGCATTTATTTCACACTCCAGAAACCACTCATGTCATTTTAATGATATTGCATTTGTCCTGTTTATTAATATTTATTAAAGCTAAAAAGTCTATAACTTTTAAAATAGGACCAAAATGAGCTTTTGAGGACGTACATGAAAGATTAAAGGTTTTACCTAATTTCCTTATCATACTTGCATAATGATTTGAATTTGAGCTGTCAAGTAATATTTTTCGATAAATGTACGTCTGTAAACAAAGATAAAAATCCAGTTCTTTAAAACAGAAATGGTGCTAGAGAAGCGAAAGTTATTGTATGGTGGTCAATAGAGAAACATGCTTAATGTTGCATAACGGTTCTGCATTTTCTGTTGACTGTATTACAGCATCTGGTCTCCAGTCTGGATCCCACAGCGGGAACAAATGCAGTTTTGCAGCATAGTGCCGCAGTCTTATTGTATTAAATTGATTAGGGTGAATGTATGTAAATACTAGATGCAATGCAGGCAGGGGCCTGTGGTGACGGACTGCGCATTTCATTTAAGGTCGTTCCCCTGACATCAGTTCACCTCAGATGTGATGAGATGTGATTCCGCTGTCAGTGTGTGAATCCCACAGGAGAGACAGGCGCTCCTGTGATGAGATCTTTGTTCTTTGAGAAATCAGGATGTGACTGACCCTCTTATTCATTTTTTACACGTGAATATCAATTATAAATTACATTATCACATTAAAAATGACATTTGCTGGGTCACAAGAATGGATCACCTTTTCAGCAAATGCTCTACTGCAGCCTGTGGTCTAAACTGGAATTACAAGTGATGGCAACACCAGAGTCACTTTATACACTAACAGTTACGTAACATTGTTAATATGGTTTATTGGTTGCATTTTATTATGAAACAACTCGTATGAATATATCAGCTTTAAATGTTTAAAATGCATTAGTAAATAATCAAATTAACATTGATCAAGACGCTAAGAAAACCTCGTTGCACGTTGGCTGACATTTTTTAGACGTTGCCTCAACGTTATTATTAAACGCGTTCTTGCAGTAACGTTGCTGAAACGCTTTTCTTAACGTTTTATATTATATTGTATAAAAGGTGATTCTGAAGTAGTTAGTGCAACATTTTATAAACACAACATAATGAGAAAGAATGATGTTCTTTTAACCAAGCAATAACGTTAATGCAACGTATTAAACTGGTCATCTGTCTTGCACACTGTTGCATTAAATGCATTATTTGTCTTGCTCATGTTAAACTGTGAATCTGAGCTGTTTATTCAGTCCCTGCAGGTTGATGAAATGCATTGTTTAAACACAGCAGTAACTCACTGACACGTGTTTTATTAGCACTTTCATCCTGGCACCTTGTTTTTGAGACTCAATTCTCTATGGGGTTGGATGTATTACCACCAGATGGCGGTATTGCACCACGTCCGGGAAGCCAAGCGCCTGTACTGCTTAAAATTGGACCTGCTGCTCGTAAGATCTTCATGCAGTCCCACATGTAGAATAAGTCTTCGCAAAGTATATAATATAGTGCATGTATAATAATAATAATAATAATAATAATAATAGAGCATGCACTGTATTAATGCATATTGCATGCAACATTTACGGGGGGATTTTGTCATAAAATAATGACTTATTCTCTAAACACAGTGTATGTCTGGGTTTATGCACGAGTCTTACAATGAATGAGACGTTCTGCTTTTTGAACGGCGTTTTGAACGCATTTCTATTGAAGCCGAGAGGGTCACGCTGCCGCGGTGGATTGTGGGATTGTGTAGATGCTGGAATTGTGCGGTAAGACTGTTCTGAAATTCAGATGTTTGTTTGTGAGACTGTTCAGAAATTCAGATGTTTGTTTGTTTGTAAGACTGTTCAGAAATTCAGATGTTTGTTTGTAAGACTGTCCAGAAATTCAGATGTTTGTTTGTTTGTGAGACTGTTCAGAAATTCAGTTGTTTGTTTGTTTGTGAGACTGTTCAGAAATTCAGTTGTTTGTTTGTTTGTGAGACTGTTCAGAAATTCAGATGTTTGTTTGTTTGTGAGACTGTTCAGAAATTCAGATGTTTGTTTGTTTGTTTGTGAGACTGTTCAGAAATTTAGATGTTTGTTTGTGAGACTGTTCAGAAAATTCAGAAATGACATGCAGAGCAAGTGAGGCTTGTAATGTAATGTAATGTAATGTTAGGACATTATACTACAGTCTGTTTGCTTACAGTCTGAATAAAGGTTTGCACATTTATCTTGCAAACTTGAGCATGTGCATTTATAAAACATACTTGAATATTATATTGTAAACTGTCTGTCTGTTTTCCTTTTGTATTACACTGCTGTAGATTCAATGAAACATTTCAGTGTAAAAATTGTGACTGATATTTTAAAAACGTAAAACTAGTCAGGGGCTTACGTGGTAAAAGTTGTGTACCTCACACCCAATTGTGTAAAAATGTTTAAGGAAAATATATTAAAAATATATAGAGAGAGTAAAGGCTTTTTCCAATTATACTAATGCATAAAGTTTTCTGTTAGGGATAAGTTGCGTATAATTGGTTACTGTGGATGTGGGTCTGAGTTGTTTGTGGTCCTAAAACTCATTTTGAAAATACTTGTTAGTTTCATTTAACTTGCGTCATTCTGTAAAACCCTGAAGCCATTCAATGCAAATGTAACATTTGTGGAAAGTCCAGAAAGAGAAGCGTTTGTTTGTAAGCCTGTCGTCTCAGATGGCACTGACAGAAAGCGGTTCTGATTCTGACAGGTTTTGTGACTGAGCATTGAGTGTTTAAACAACGCTGTATATGTCCATTAATCCATTACCATCCAATATTTTATTTTGCCATGTAAGTGTGATACACCAGTGTTGTATTTTAAAGAAAGCCGAGCTACTGCACAAATGTCACTGTAATCGCAAATTTAATTGCAGTCATTTCTAAAACACGGCTGTAGGGGACGTGGCAGTAGCATTAGTAACATTAGTAGCAGTAACATTTTGTGTTCTGCCCATGTTTGCATTAGCATAAGTCAATTGTCCTGTACTGCTATTAAGGTACGTGTTAATGAAGAGTGCGGTAGGACAATGGCATAATGAAGGTTTCTCTGGTGTTCACATACTGATCTCAGATCTCTGTGGAGACGGAAAGGCCGACTGTTGGGTGTTGTGGTTGTGGGAATTTTTGCTGTCTTTCATTTCAAAAGTCCTCTGAGGAAACGGGTTGCATAAACCTGGTGATTCTTTAGTCAGACACTTGTGGTTTACCAGCCTCTCAGTTAGACTGTTGAGCGCATTGAGTCGCAAATTTATGAAAGTAAAACAAGCAGTTAGTTTTAAATGTGACGTCCTGCAACATTTAGTCATTTAATGTTAATCTTATTATTCCCTTGGACCCAAAATATTCAATGCAAAGACTTGGTTTTCGTCTTAACTTCTGTTGTAGTGTCATGTTGTCATCTTTCAGCTTTTCTGCATTGTGTGGCTTTATCTCTGTTGTTTGTGTTACATCTTGCTGCAACAGCACAGGGGATATCAAACTGACTAGCAGGAAGTTTCACGTTAACAATATTGACGTAGCTGCTTGTTTGCGCTGATAATAGTCTTTTCACAAGCTTTGTGACACGCTTTACTGTTTTTTGCACACTGATGTTTCTCGGGTAAATGTGAATGTGGTTTGAATCCAGCTTGCAACATGTTTCTGTCTCTCTTAACTTTATTGTCTTACTGCACCGAATTGTAAAAGTGTGTGAGGCACCAAAAGTCGATAAAACAGGCTGGGCTGAATTTTGCATTGTTGCGTTTTATGATGATTTATGTAACAGATATAATCAAGAACTGTTTTTATTGGTTCAGTCAGCTGAGCTGGCAAAACTGAGCTGTTATTTATTGTATATGCTGATGAAAACACAAACCCAGGAGTGTTTTTGTTTGCAAGCTTGTACTGTGTTTGAATAGTTTTGTTTGGTTATTTTTGTTTCCATGTGTTTGTTAATGTATGAAGTGTGAATGTTTACCCAATAACTTGCTATGATTATACAATGCAGGTATTGAAATGCATGTGAATACAGTATAGATCAAATATTTGTATACATATTTAAGTTGATTAAAGGTTTAAAAGTGTTCTGTTCTCAGGAATCGTGTCTTTATGTCAGAACCCCATTCACTCATGTCCCAAGAGAGAAAGTGAATCTTTTATTTTATTTAAATGGGTCACCCCCCCAGGTCCAGAACTGAAACTTGCAATGCTCTGATTGGTTTGGAAACACTGGGATGCAGTAGTTATTTACAGTAAGAGTGAGGGCTGGACAAGCTGTTTATATATATACCATGATTTCTGTGAAGGTAAGCAGCGTTCAACTGTAAGTGTTGCTGCGTTTATCGTTTGGAGAATAAAGTTTTGTTTAAAGATGTGAAAGTGGGTTTAAATGTGAATTTGATGTGATTTGCTACTTTACCAGGTTAAGCATCATTTATTTACAGCTAATCATGAGAGCAAAACTTTTTCCGGTTTGTTTTGTGATGATACTTTTTTGGGGTAAGTTTCTTTATCTTTTAAGATTATATTTTAATACTATATTGATATGCTTCAATATACAGTAAATAACAGATTTGAGAGATAAAAATGTAATGCAATTTATTTAAATTCAATTGTAACATCTAATTAAATGTAACATTTATGTTTAAATATTATGAAGATTTCATATTTTATCTATTGTTTAACATTAAAGTTATGACATTTATTTCAGTAATGTCTTTTTAAATCTGAACCTGCTTACAAATATCTTCCATTTCTCTTTCTTTCTTTCTGGCTCTCGCTCTCTCCATCTGTAACTGTTTGTTGTTAAAGATGGTAACCAGGCCCGATCTGCAGGACGGGAGTTTGCAACTGCTTTCATTCAGAATTACCTAGCTGCTCAAGAGCAACCGCTTTTTCAACTTTATATCAACTCGCTGAACTCTGACTGCCAACTGAAAGTCAATGTGCCCGGTCTTCGTTTTACCCAAGAGGCC
Organism: Yasuhikotakia modesta; assembly: GCA_036877545.1. Lineage (NCBI taxonomy): Eukaryota > Metazoa > Chordata > Actinopteri > Cypriniformes > Botiidae > Yasuhikotakia > Yasuhikotakia modesta. The sequence continues at coordinate 8,610 of JBAJNP010010802.1, forward strand.
CAACTACCTGCAGGTCAGGGCATTACTGTAACTCTCCCCAAAGAGGTTGAGCTCTTTGGCAGCAAGAAATCACGGAATACTGCCCTCATTTGGGCAACTGCTGATGTGACCGTCACCTCACTAAACTCGAAGCTCTACACAGCAGATACTTCCTTGGTCTACCCTATGAGCGAATGGGGTACGGAATATTTAGTGTTCACCCCAAGCAGCTCCCCTCCATCAATGCTGAAGGAGTTTGTGTTTGTCAACGGCAAGGATCAGAACACTGTGGAAGTGTTTCTTCACGCTGCAGTCCGGTTTGAAGGACGGTTGTATGGTGTTGGCAGTAAACTTGTTGTGGCGATGGAACCCTTTGAGAATGTACAACTTCAAAGCCAAGGAGACCTTACAGGAACCCGAGTTTCTTCACAAAGTCCGGTCGCTGTGATCTCCGGGCATATGTGCACTTGGCGTTTCTCCAAGTGTAATCACGTTTATGAGCAACTGTTGCCGGTGCAGAATTGGGGAACTCACTTCCTTGTGGCTCCATTAAACCTCCAGAGCCAGTTTGACACTGTGTATATTCAGGCATCACAGTCAACCAACATAACAGTTCAATCTGGCCGTTCTTCATCAGCTGAAACTTTACAGCGTGGTCTAATACTACAGTACAAAGTCCAGTTTCCAGAGGGTCTTAACATCACTGCTGACAAAGGAATTCAGGTTCTTTTTCTGTTTAATGGGGTCCGAACATCACAGGGTCAAATATACGACCCGTTTATGGTCAATCTTCTGCCTAACAACCGTTTCTGTTCCTCATATGCCCTGGAGGGTGTGGCTGGTTTTGACAACCGAGCCCTTCTGATTGTTCCTACTAATGAGCAAGCAGGGATTATTTTTGATAGCTCGCCATTACCCAGAAACACTCAGTGGAGGGTAATCAAAGGCAGTGAGTACTCTTGGACTGAGATCACGTACCAGACTGGGAAAGGCAGACACAGTGTAACTCATCCAAGTGCTGTATTTGGGGTGTACAGCGTGGGAATAGAGCAAGTAAATGGGTATGGATCTGCAGCCCCATGCGACGACTCAGGTATGTTGCAATTAAATTCCTGATGTTATTAAAAAGCTACAGACGTGTTTATGTTAATCTAATAATTGTCTAGCTGTTGGATCGTTAATTGATATGTCAACAACAGGTATACATGATTATCATCCAGTTGTTTATTTTGTAGAAATTGTACGCACACCTCGCTCCTGCTTTGACATTAACTGCAGTTGGGATGAAGAGTGTCTGATGAAGGACGTGTACCCCACCTGTGTGAAGAAACCATTTGGAACCTGTTGGGCTATGGGCGATCCTCACTACTACACATTTGACAGACGCTATTTTGACTTTATGGGAACTTGCACCTACATCATTACCAAAAGCTGTCAGGCAAATGACAGTGTCCCTGGCTTCGAGGTGCTGGCTAAAAATGAAAACCGTGGCAACACCAGAGTGTCCTACGTGGCAGGTGTTACTGTAAATGTTGGTGGCGTCACCATCAGTGTTAAGAGTTCTGAGCCTGGAAAAGTCAGGGTAAATTACTTTTCTGTGTCAGAAAGCAACTATTATCAAGTTAATAGTAATAAAATAATTGTTTTTCGTTTAGAAATGATGAATTTTGAATTTTCTTGCTGCACTATATCAATCACGTTGTATACTTGTGCAGATTGACCAGAGTTTGTGGAACCTTCCTGTTGTCCTTGATGGTGTTGGAGTATCTATAGTCCAGTCTGGTCGCTTCATCACCATCCGTTGTTCATTTGGGCTGAGCGTACAATACGATTGGAATCACTATCTCATGATCACACTCCCCACAACCTTTTTAAATAAAGTCTGCGGCCTTTGTGGAAACTTCAATGGCGATCCCAACGATGATCTCGCCATGCCTTCAAGCTCCCAGGCTCCCAATGTGACAGAATTTGGCCGTAGTTGGAAAGTTCCTAACTTGGCATTGGATAAAGATTGTGCAGATAATTGTGGAGATCATTGTCATGGCTGTGAAGCTCAAGCACTTAGTCAGTGGCAGGGTGAAGATTACTGTGGTCTTCTAAACAAGGAACCATTCAGTCAGTGCCATTCTGTAATTGACCCAAGCATTTATATTCAGAACTGCCTGTATGATATCTGTATGGCAGATGGGCACAGATACTACTTTTGTAAGGCCGTAGAGGTCTATGCAGATTTTTGCCAACGTGTTGGAATACAACTAACCAACTGGAGAGAAGCAGCCAATTGTCGTGAGTACTAACTCTTTAAATCTACCCAAAATACCATGTAGAAACATGATAGCATGGTTGTGACATTTATCCAAATGTCTTCAGCTTACAGCTGCCCAGAGAACAGCCATTACGAGTTTTGTGGTACTGCTTGCCCTTTAACCTGCATTGGTCACAGTTCCCCTCCAAACTGCACTTTACCCTGCGTCGAAACGTGTATCTGTGATTCTGGCTTTATTCTGAGTGGGACCAAGTGTGTACCTATAGCCCAGTGTGGCTGTTCCTACAATGGACGCTACGTTCCTGCTGGAGAGTCATTCTGGGTGGATGATGCTTGCCAGAGACTTTGCCGCTGCTCCTCAGAAGGTGGACATCTAGAGTGTGCAGAAGTAGGTTGTAGGGCAGGGCAGCATTGCCAAGTGGTGAATGGCATCAGGGACTGTTATCCGATCTCCCAAAGCACCTGCATGGCACTGGGTGACCCCCATTATACCACATTTGATGGGAAGACCTTTGACTTCCAGGTAGATAGAAGAGAACTGTGAAGATATAAAAGTCTAATTTTGGCGGCTATTTTCATGGTAGTAAAGAGTCTAAAAAGAAATAGTTGACATTATATTATTTTTGTTCTGCAGGGCAACTGTATGTACCAGTTAGTCGGGGTATGCACCACAGATCCTGGACTCGTGCCTTTTGAAGTACTGGTGCAAAATGACTTTAGGGGAAACAGGGCGGTTTCCTTCACTAAACTGCTGGAGGTTAAAGTGCATAATATTAGCATTGTTATTGACAAAGACAATGCTGGCTACATTACTGTAAGTTCCAATGCTAATTTTTGTACAGTGATATTTTGACAATATTTTCCAGCTTTTGTTTTTTTCCAAATAAATGTTTATTATATTTCAAATATAATTTAATTGAAATGTTTTTTTTCTTGAACAATTCTTGTTAGTAACAGTAAAAAAAATGCTAAGTTGCCATTGTCTTCTTTTCTAGGTCAATGATGAACTGTTAAACCTTCCTCTTCATTTGATTGATGGTCGAGTGTCTGTTTTCAAGAGTGGTTGGTCTGCAGTCATTCAAACCACCTTTGGCCTCAAAGTCTCCTTTGACTGGAACAGCATTGCAACCGTCACCGTCCCCAGCACCTACATGGGTGCTGTATGTGGTCTTTGTGGGAACTACAATGGAAATCCAAAAGATGATCTAGTCCTTAAAGAAACATCATTATCTGCCTCAGGACCAGTAGAGTTTGGTACCAGCTGGCTTGTGGCAGAGATCCCAGGTTGTGTCCATGGCTGCACGGGTATTTGTCCAGATTGTGACCCCATCAGCAAGAAGCTGTATGAGACTTCTGAATTCTGCAGAGTCTTGCGTGACCCACAGGGGCCTTTTGCAAACTGCCACGCTACGTTAGACCCCGTCAAGTTTTTTGAGAACTGTGTTTACGATGTCTGCTTGTATAATGGAAGGAGAGATGTATTATGCCAAGCTATAACGGCCTATGTGTCAGCCTGTCAGACTGTGGGAATAACCATTAGTCCCTGGAGAACCGCTCAGTTCTGTGGTAAGTGAGACCCAGAGCAATTGTATCTTGGAAAATTGAATGCATGATAACATTGTGTTCGTGCACTGAAGTGAAGTGAAACATGTGAATACAGATACAGTACACTTTCAAGATGTTATCTCATGATGTCAACAATGGGCTTAAGAAATATAAAGGGAAGCACAAAAACAAAAATATCGTGGAAAGAAGGGTGTGTTAGTACTTCCTGCCAAATAGTATCAAATTCAAGGCTGCCCCTATTCATGTTGACATGTAATATGTCCAATCAGTGAGAATGAGAATTCATTGTAGTGTTTCAAATGGTCATTGTGTAACCAGTTTACAGCATTTGTACTGTTACTATACAGCAATTAGTGTATGGTTACTAACTTACATTTCTAAAAATAAGGGTTCTTAAAAGGTTCTTTACACTGATGCCATAAAAGCACAGAACCCTGTTTACCTTTTTATAGTCTAAAGAACATTTTCCCCACTACAAAGATTCTTTTGTGAAACCTTTTTAAGGGTGTAAGAAAGATTATAACAGCATTTAACCAGTGGCATTTTTGACTCCAGGTGTTCAGTGTCCAATCAACAGCCACTATGAGCTTTGCGGATCTGGTTGTGAAGTTACCTGCCATAGCTTGGCCCCTCCCACAGGCTGTCGTAGCACTTGTAAGGAAGGCTGTGTGTGTGATGAAGGGTACGTTTTGAGTGGGCATCTGTGTGTTCCCCTCTCTCGATGTGGTTGTCTCTATGACAACCGGTACTATTCGTTTAACCAAGTGTTCTATCCTGACACCACCTGTGAAAGGGAGTGCAAGTGTATGCAAGATGGCCAGGTAAGAAAACTCACCTAAAATGCACCTGATGTTTGTAAATTTCCAGAATATTCCAATAAGGCCCTATGTCTGTTTGCACAGGTGAATTGTAACAAACTGTCCTGTGGGCCAAGGGAAAAGTGTGAGTTAGTGAACGGTGTTCGCAGGTGCCGGCCGGTCGGGCAGGCAGTTTGTGACGTTTCTGGTGACCCACACTACATGTCCTTTGATGGCCTTCGTTTTGATTTTCAGGGCACCTGCACCTACATTCTGTCCCAAGCCTGTGGCATAGAATCTACTAACCTGTCCCCGTTCTCCATCCAGGTGACAAATGAGAAATGGCCCAATAAAGTCTCTGTTACCAAGCAAGTGGCCCTAGTAATATATGGCAACACGATAATCTTAAAACAACGCATGTCCCAGATCTTGGTAAGGGATTGTTTTCTTTCTAATCCAAGAAGTTTTCTTGTGCTGTTGTTTTAGCCTGATGTATTTTCATACATTTTTTGGATGTTTATTAGATAACATGACACCTTTTTTTTACAGGTCAATGAATTACTGACTAACATGCCATACAGTTCCAATAGTGTAAATGGCACCTTGGTCCAGGTGTATAAAGAGGGCAATACCTACATCATAAAGACAGACTTTGGCCTCCGAGTGACCTACGACCTCTTTTACCACGTCACCGTTACCGTTCCTGGCAACTATTTTAACAAGACTTGCGGAATCTGTGGCAACTTTGACGGAATCTCATCCAATGACTTCCAACTTCCAGGTGGCAATATTACACAAGATGTGAATGTATTTGGAACAGCTTGGAAAGTGGATGTCCCTGGAGTGATGTGTGAGGATGGATGTGAACGAGACGCATGTCTTGCCTGTGACCCCAAGCTGAAAGCCATCTTTGAGCAGCGTCCCTACTGCGGAGTTCTGGTAGATCCCATGGGACCATTTGCCTCCTGCCATGCTGTGATAAACCCATCAGCTTATCTAAACAACTGCGTCTTTGATACTTGCGTATCGAGTAGAAGAGAGGTGGTATGTGAAAGTGTGGCAACATATGCACTGAGTTGTCAAACTGCCGCAGTTGTTATTGGAGGATGGAGGACCGACTCATTCTGTTGTAAGTTTGTTTTTCTGGAGAACAGTGTAGAAGATTGATTTGAAGTGAAATATTCTTGCATCTTTTGGAATTTTGAAATGACCGTCGTTATGTATGTTTTATATTGTGTTTTCACCAGATGAGGCGTGATAAATGATAAAAAAATGTTTTTTTGCTCTGAACCACTGTGGCAGAAGTAAATGTTTCTGATTGTGTTTTTGCACTTGATATCTTCACCCACAGTAAAATTTAATTGGTTTAAAATATCTTTTCACATAAAAATATATTAAGGCTCAGTTATGATTAGCTACGTTTTCACTTTCAGTTTGGCATCATTAAAGCATGGATTTAATTCTAATGTATAATAATATAGTTTTTAGTTGCCATTTGTTGTCGACCATTAAATGAATGACCTCGTCATTTTTACACTGTAATTTTCTTCTCTAATCACCATGTAACTTTTTATTGTGTTCCAGCAATGTCCTGTCCAGCTAACAGCCACTATGAGCTGTGTGCAGACGCCTGTTCTGCTGCCTGTCCTGGTCTTACTGCAGTAGTTCAGTGTCGTAAAACCTGCAGAGAGGGCTGCACCTGTGACCTGGGTTTTCTTTTCGACGGTCAACAGTGCATCCAGCACCAACAATGCGGTTGCTATGAAGAGGGCCACACTTATAAGGTGAAGTGATGCTTTTTGAAGCTCATAGTGATTGGTTCTCCACCTCCATTTTGCTGCACGTGGTTTTGTTTCCTCAGGCTGGGGAAGTGGTTTACCTGAACCAGTGTCAGAAGAAGTGTGAATGTGATCCAGGACGGGGACTTACCTGCGAGAGTCACACCTGTGCTAATGGCACGCATTGTTTACTGAGAGATGGAGTGATGGCCTGCTATCACCAAGGTAACAGAACATCTTACTGCCATGTTTTTCTATTGCATCAGATGTTTTTTTTCTCATCAGAAAAAAACGAAAATGCCATGACTTGCTTTGATAATATTATTAATTAATATATTATGATATATATGATATTAATTAATATTCAAACCCAGATTTGGCCTGTGGAGTCTCCTGATTGTCTTCTGAGTTTCTCTCCACAGATCCGTGTGAAGACATCTTGTGTCGTGAGAAAGAAACCTGTCACATTGAACAAGACAAAGCCTTGTGTGTGCCGCAGTATTACGCCACCTGCTGGATCTGGGGTGGAACACACTATCACACCTTTGATGGCTATGACTACGACTTCCAGGGCACGTGCAAATACATCTTGTCCAAGACCTGTGGGAATCTGAAGGGGCTGGTGCCCTTCTCTGTAACCCAGACCAGTGAAAACCATGACAACCTCACTACATCTTATGTGCAGGAGGTGGAAGTTGTTGTATATGGCATCACTCTTACCATGATCAAAAACCAGCCTGGACAGATCATGGTAATAGGTTAAATATTATCACTGATGTTTTAAGACAAAGTTCTGTGAAGTTAGTTTGTGCTGC
>JBAJNP010010803.1:0-15810 GCA_036877545.1 Yasuhikotakia modesta
TTTCCTGAATGTGACTTCGTTTGACTTTAACATATACACATAAAATTGCAGTGCACTCGTTGTATTTTATGAGTTTGAAGCTACAAATTGCAGCTTTAAATGAATGCATTGAATATTACACACTTATCTTTCACATAAGACTTGATCTGAATTTCTGCATCTGTATTTCCTCTTTCAGTTCGCCGCACGTCCGACCTGTGCATCCGTGAAACACCTGCAAGGACTGCGAGTAAACTGGACACCCGTCAGGCTGCGGCAGGAGATTAAATTGCATTTCGGCTGCGACGGCGCATTCTGCCTGTGGCCTCATCCATTATCTATCGCATACTGGGGCTTAAGAAAGGTTAAAATGCCTCCATCAGACATGATAATGAGCAGATACAGGATCTGACTGCAGAGGGTCAGAATGGCTCTTCCTGAATGGGGCTGATATTGATTTCATGACAGATCCGCTGCCGTCCATTCATGCTAGTTAATGCTAATGCTGTCCTGATAAACTTGGTTAACTCCTCAGCTAACAATTTAAGTTTGTAAGAATGTTTCAAATGATGTTTGTATCTTCTAGAAATGTTCACGTTTATTTTGTAGACATTGGATTAACAATATTGCTTGATTTTGAGAACAATTGTTAAACGGTTTTTAACCTGTTTCTAAAATGTTCCACTAAGAACTACATGTTTGTTATATATTGGAAATATAACATTTAAAAAAGTTGTTACTGCAAGAATGTTTTTAATAACTGTAAGAGAACTTTAAGAACTTTAATGTTAGCCAACATTTTGAGAATGTTTCCAGATATAAACATGCTAAATCTGTATGTAATGTAAGTCCACTTGTGGCTCAGGCCAGTATTCAGACAGAAGTCACAGGAAATGATGTCATAAAGTGAAGTGTTGTGCTGCTCGTGTGCAACTGGATGCTTGAGCCCTACTGACATTCATATAATAGACGCGGCTAAGACATTATTCCAAAACAAATCATGGCTTTACCAGAAACTCCTCTCAGGTTACTAAGCCATTTATACAATCAAAGTAGCTGATATGTGAGCTACTAAAACGTGACCCATTTTTCCAGTGATGAATGTATGCCTCAGCTTTCCGATGCACACGTCTGGACTGTCTGTTTGTGTTGCTGGACACCCTCAGATCCAAAAGGGCCTTTAAAAGATCTGAGTTTTGTTTTTTAAATGCTATCTCTGCTTTAGTTTTGAAAGGTTGCGAGAGGCTCCATAAATAACAAGGGAATCTGTTAACCAGTTGTCGGAAACAATCAAGTAATTTGGCCCTGAGACTTTTCATACTGGCTGATGTCTTGAGTTAAATTAGCTTTATGGTCTCTGGGGCCAGCGAGACGCCCTCAAAACGCTTCATCTCAGATACAAACGGCTCTTTTCATCTATTGCTCACTAACCGCTTGTAGAGCTGCTTTTTCAAACAGAGTTTGTGTTGGTTTTTTCTCATTTCAGTTAATGACTTAGAGGCGAATCCTTCACTCAGTTTGGCAAGGTCTTATTTAAAGTTCATCGCGCTGATTTAATGGAGCTTTAATAGGAATGCGGTTATTAAAAAGGATATAATGGATATAACGTCTATACAATGGAAAGTTCTGGTCCTGTATACTGATTAGTCAATACTGCATTAAGCTACAGTAATGTAGACATTATCAAACATACAGTCCTGACCCTACAGTTTAATTGGACGAGGCATGTTGAAAGCTGTAAAATGATTATATAGGCTTTCAAACAAACTTTTATAATGATTTTATATGAATAACATGTTTTAATCACTGCAAAAGTTTGTAGTTCTTATTGTTAGTGTTCTAAAATGTTTTTTTTCTGAGTTTTGAATATTTACATGGATTCGGTGGCACAAATCTTGCAAACTTCTAACACAACACAAACGTTTAAAGCTTAACAGTCTCAGAACGTTGGCTAACATTCTCTCAAAGTTTTTAAAACGTTTTAATTTTATGCATCATGTTTCAAATGTACTTCTGAGTTTGTTAAAGGAACTTTTGTTGAGCATTAAAAATGTTTATGTTGTTAAAAAGTTTGACATTTTTAATGTTTGTAGAACTTACAAAATAACATTTTAAAAGTTTTTGTTACTTTGTTAATGGAAATGTTACAGAATCTTTTTTACAACTTCGAATTGTTAGTTGAATAGTTAACTTAGAATAGATAGAATTGCTATTTACTCTTATTTGCGAGGTCTGTCAATGTTGGTCTGAGGCACAAATAAACAGTTTTGAGCACATCTGTGTGTTTTGCTTTTCTGCAGCGTCAATCAGACCTTATGCTGAGATTCATCAGTCTGTCTGTATCCCTCTATCCTTCATACAGCTCCACGCATCTGAATCTACTGGTGGCCGCTGTTGCCGCATTGACGTTTTTCCGTAGTGCATAAAAATGATGGAGAAGAAATATAGAGGGGGGTAAACGAGAGTGGCCATTAAAAGTAGGCAATCTATCTGGTAATAGGAATCATTATAGAGACATCATGAATAAATAATGTGTCCTGTTTCTTTCCTTTCTCTTTGGCTATCTCTCTCGCCCTCTCTAGCTCTGTCGATACTCTGCCCAGCAGGGATTCCTCTCTCTCTCTCTTTCTCTCTCTCTATCTCTCCCTCTCTTTCTGTGTGTTCTGGAATGAAGGGAAAAATTGGATTAATTGAAATCTAATCAAGTTGATGAGTCAAAAGAGGGGAACGTTTCTTTTAAAAGAGCGAAACATCGGGCTGATGGGCAAATGAAGTCGATACGAGGAGGTTTTTTCAGCTCGCTAATGTACGTCATTATAAACAACATCTGAACCACTGCAGAAAAAATACAGTTGTTCTGTCAGAAAGATGTGAACCATGGCAACCGGCGTCTTTTAGCAACTTAAGTCTGCGTGCTAAGAATAAATGTGTTGGGATCGGCGTGGAGTTTGTTGTTTTGTGCTGTGCTACATTATCTCTGCAGATATAGCGCAAAGCGATTGAACTCGGTTTATGGAGGTTTGCTTTTCCGAGTTTTAGTGTTTTAATTACTTCTCTCAGGCTTTGGAATTATCTGTTGCAGTTGCACTCAGAGCACTTATAGCTGCTTTGCCATTAGGGACGGAAATATTGACGTCAAATGTTATTAGGCTGGGAGCTTATCAGCAGAAGATTCCATAGAAATTTCCCAACATCAGACAATCTCTTACGGTGGAGTTAAAATACGGTGTCAAAGTTTTCCATAGACTCACCATATAGGAGCGACGTGAGTGTTATGGAGAATTCAGGATGGACTCTTTGGTACCTGTAGCAATGCCTATAGCCTATTATAGCAGTAACAATGGTAACCATTGCAAATATAGTTTTTTTCCATTATATGCTATAACACCAACTTTCTTAATCACATTTTCATACCTTTAAAGTCCAGGATAAAGTCCAAATAAATAATAATCATCTTTATGGTTTCAAATGAACAGTTTTGTCACATTGTAAATATTTTAAAGCTTTATAAATTTAGGTGGGGAGCGTAAAGTAAATCTCTGTAGTTTAGTTCCCTACATTTGCACATTATCATTACTGCAGTTTGGTATTGCTCTGTATAAATATGAATTTAAGATTTCCGTATTGCATTGTTTTCACATTGATATTGCAATTTCTTCATCTGAGGTGTTGTCTGAAGGTTTTATTGCAGAAATAAACAGAAATAACAAAAGTATAAGATAGTATAAAAAGTATATATAAGGTAGTATATAAGATAGTAAGATAGTATAAATATAAGATAGTATAAAAAGACGCACTGCTGTTGGTTGACTATCTCTTACCAAGCCAATGGCTGCTCAGGATGTTTAAACAAACCTTTCAGAGGAAACGACTTAAACACGGTTCATTTACAGTCTCTGTGTTCATTAACCTGGAGTTTTCAGCATCAAAACACAAAGCATTTCAGCGACGACTGTGGTATTTTGCTGTAAACAGAGGTTGTTTTTGTAAATGAAGTAATGAGTTTACAAGATCTCCCTCAAATCTTCATCATGGCGACACTCCTGCTGTGGAGAGCAGCCCTCAAATGAAGAGTCTCTCCAGGGAGGTGAAAATGTGACATGCAGGGGAAAGTTTATGTCTTTTCCTCTCAGATAATCCTCAGGGTTTCTCATCGCTCATTCACAGCTCACGATAACACTGCCTGTAATAACATCAACGGCAGAGCCCTGCTTTTTATCTGCATGAAAATGTGGGCCGCACACATCCATCAATTAGATTGTTTTTGGAAACTCCACAACAGCAGTGCAGCGAGATCAACCTCTTATTCCAGTCGTACAGTCATTGTTTTTGTCACAAAACTCATAGTAATAAAAACAACAGTCTCAGAACATTGGCTAATGTTTTTTAAAAGTTGTCTTAAAGTTGTCAAAAATGCAGTGATGTTAATAGAACTGTAATGTTTTATATCATACTGTATATCAAAATGATAATCTGAAGTTGTTAGTGTAACAMASTTTMWYTTWYACAAAGTTTAAAGACTTCACACAATAAACAGTTTTCAAAACCAAACAGTACATTAATACAATGTTTTAAAACCCTCAACATTTGTACAGTTTTTGTGTGTTCATTGTTATTATTGTTCTTAAAGTTACTGGAAAACACCAGATGTTAAAAATGAAAAATGACATTCAGACAGAAGGTGAATATTTCACCACAGAAACAAACTCAGACGTCAGACTGTTTTTCCCTCAGCTGAAATGGTCAGTAAGAAATGTACAGTCCTTTATAAATTCCTTCATTCCTTCAAATAAAAGACCATTTTTATTCGTTCCAACAGCTGCTGCACAAACATGAGGAAGAGGAAGAAAAATGCAACAATCATTTGGTAGAAGTGTTTCTTATTTCCTACCTGCAACAAAAATGCATTTTATTGTGTGTCGCAGGACAATCTACAATAGTATGCAAGTCAGAATGACAAACATACGGTACAGTAAACTCTGTCTGTATCTTGTGTTAAAACTCAGTTTCACCTTAGACCAACAAAACTCACAGCCACTTATTTGTGCTTTACTGCCTTTTCTACTTAGTTAACTGCATTTTCTCCTTTGGTTTCACTGTGTTTAGCGGGGAAGTGTTGAAGACAGTCTTCTATTGGGTCAGAGCTGAACTTGTATCACACACAGCCCTGCAGATGTGGTATAAATGAAACCAGTGTTGTGCTGGTTGTCTTTGCAGACATTTAAAAGACTGTGCCCTGAATTTTAAGTGTTCTGTCAAATGCTATCACCAGTTCATTTCTGATCCCATATTCAGGTCTTTCAGCTTGTAAGTTTGGCAGAAATTTTACCCTTTTTGAGGTTATAAGCTTTCACCTTTCATTTATCAACAGTAGCTTTCCAAACAGTAGTTTTGCTGAGTCCTATAACTAATTCTGCTATAATTCCACACCAACATATAGGTTGATATACTGTGGCTGATGGTGTACACATTACTGATAGCTGTGAGTCCCTACAGACAACATACATTACAATGTAGACACATGCAATGTGCAAAAACGTGAGCAGATGTGATAGGTCTGGTTTTGGAACATTTTCCCATGTGAATTTCCACCGGAAACTTACGGAATCGCTTGTGAAATGCTGTGACGTGTCAAACGTGAATTTCACGTGTCTTCTGTAAGGAAACAGAAATTGTAGACCCTCGTGACCTTGACAGTGTGGTGTGTTTGGTGAAGAAACGCATGGCAGTGTTTTGCAGTAAGTGCAGCGAACATCAGGAGAGCTTTTATTCTCCTCTTCTTCAATCATTCATAATATGTGCTGCAGGAGCCCTCGATGTAATTCCAGCCTCTCCAACAATAATTCATTTCTCCATGTGGTTAGTAGTAACACAATCTCAGCCAACAACCTTAGATTGTAGCAGCAACCTTCCCATAACGTTTGCATTACACGCTAAAAACATTTCTGAAGTTTTAGAAATGCTGCATTAACTTCATTGCTTGTTTATAGGCACATCATTCATTTTATTCAATTCTGTAATGTTCTTAAAATGTTCCACTAACAACTTAAAAGTAACGTTTCTGATATATGATAAATAACATTCACAAAAATACTAATCTGCTAATATTACTGCCCAAACTAAGTGAAGTGATAACTTCAGGATAACTTTTAGAGAACTTAAGCCAATGTTATGAGGATGTTCTCTGTTGCATCCCAATGCGCAAAATACAATAATGTTGTGTGATTTCAACCAGCATTAAAATACTGCTTTAAATATTAGGTTACATTAAATATATAAACAGTGTTTTAAACATTGCAACTATTTTAACAGAAATAACCAGTTATATTATGTATATATATAATATTATGTATTTGCCGTGGAGCGGAACAGGTTGATTTAAATGAAACCAAAGCAGATGGCGATGATACCTGCTTTCTTTACACGTTAACTATCATTCAGGCTAAATAAAACCATCTTTGTTATTCTGACGCTAAATGTGTCGCTTATTTAGAGAAAAGTCGCTAAAACGAGCCGCAGCCGCAGTTGGCGTCGCTGCGCGCAACCGGAAGCGCAACCGGTGTCCGCAGGTAAACACGCGTCTCCATCCACCTGCTCTGGTCCGTGTAACGCTGTTTGTTTAGCGCATTACTGATGCTTTCATCCAGGTTTAGTCAAATCTGCTGTTTACTGACACTCAGCGTGTCAAGATCGACCCAGATGAGCTCGACATCGCAATTAAAGTGCGTGCAAACATCTGCCGCAACCACCGGCCTGTATCTGCGCCTTATGCGTTTCTTTAACTGCGTGTAATTCAATGCAAACGTATAAGAGCTTTTTGTTTCACTGTTACTCTTTCTTTGGTTGTATTTGTCATAGACTTTGGTTGCAGTGATTCTGGTTGTATTTGTCATAGACTTTGGTTGCAGTGATTTTGGTTGTATTTGTCATAGACTTTGGTTGCAGTGATTTTGGTTGTATTTGTCATAGACTTTGGTTGCAGTGATTCTGGTTGTATTTGTCATAGACTTTGGTTGCAGTGATTCTGGTTGTATTTGTGACTGACTTGGGCAGTGATTTTGGTTGACTGTACACAACTGGAGTTACTCATGTCTGTTTGTTCTGCTTTGTATGGAAATCACTGTAATCGATCAATATGCCCTGAAAACCCTTTACTGTAAGTTCGGTTCTCATAACAGGTGCCATGGCAGGGAGTCACACAAGCCAATATTTCCTCCATTAAAGTGGATTTTGGCCAAGAAAGTGTTTGGTTTTAAGTGAGATTAAAGCTGTGATCGAAATGTTTGACATGCCAAATAAGACAGTAAATTTGGAGACGGCTGTAAATGAACCATGAGGTTTGCTGTGGATGCAATAATTTGATAAACTAAGTTTAAATGCTGTCATTTCTGCTCTGCTGTAGTGGGGTGCAAATATTGTAGAATTAATGTTTGTAGCTGGTTTTCCTCATCAGTTATTGGTCAGTTAAAGTTTTTTGCAGAATAATTGTTTGTCATACTGGTTGAAAGTTTCTCAGCATCTTGGTATCACACACTAAGCTAAACTGTCTAAATGTATTGATATAAATATATATATTTTGTGGAATGCAATGATTGGATGTCCTGCTTGCCAATCAAACTACGTATTTGCATGCATCTATATGCTTTTGGGGGCGTGGCTTTGAAGAGCATTCTAGCGGGAGGCGGGGTTTTGTGTTTTCAAAGCTAGCTTGCTGTTGCTAGCCTCTTTGAGATTGTGTACCGTACCTTTAAACAGATGAACGCATGTCTTTAACATGTTGGACCACCAATGATATGAAATGTTGACCTGTGAATTATTATAGCTATTTCTTCACATAATTTATCAAAGATTATGCAAAAGATTGGGTTGCTTTAAACTCTGTCATCTGTCCCTAACATAACTCCCTTTAAGACTCTATTCCTCCTCTATAATTGAAATGAGACGATGTTTATGTGTGTTTGTTTACAATGTACACAAGTATTTCATTAAATGGTAAATTCCAGAGGAACAAACGTGACAGAAATACCACAGTTATCAAATCTCTGTAGTTTAGATGGAACGTAACAAGTGTTTGGAGAGCTCAGTGTGCATGTTTGCTGCGTCCACACTAAAGGTCTCAGACAGCGATGGAGGGCTCAGTCGTTACAACTGTTAAACGAATGATTGTCAGTCTGCTGATTTCAGCCTTTGTCCACATGAATAATTCAACATGTGGGGTAAAGAACAGCCAGTGAATGTAAACTAGTATCTATATGTATATGTCTCTCTCTCTATATGTGTGTGTGTGTGTGTGTGTATATATATATATATAGAAAGAGAGAGAGAGAGAGAGAGAGAGAGAGACAGACTGTGTGTGTGTATATAGTCTCTTTCTATATATGTGTTTATGTGCGTGTGTGTGTATGTGTGTTTTTCTGTCTCTCTGCTGATGTGTGTGTATGTAGTATCTTTGTAAATAAATATTTGTTTGATTTATTGATGCTATTAATCAACGTAAAATGTGACAAAGCTGTAAGAATCATTCACGTTTTGTTAATCTGNTCTATATATGTGTTTATGTGTGTGTGTGTGTGTGTATATAGAAAGAGAGAGAGAGAGAGAGAGAGAGAGAGAGAGAGAGACAGACTGTGTGTGTGTATATAGTCTCTTTGTAAATAAATATTTGTTTGATTTATTGATGTTATTAATCAACTTAAAATGTGACAAAGCTGTAAGAATCATTCACGTTTTGTTAATCTGTAGAGATTTTCTGAATTGGCCATTGAGGAAAATCATAAAAAAGCTGAAAAATCATCTGAGCTGATGAATTTATCTGTCTGCTTATGTAAATCTCATTGTGTCTCATCTCAGGGCCTCATCATCATCATCATCATCATCAATGACTCAACATTCATCTCCCCAGCTGTGGAGTTTCCCTCTCCTAATTTACGTCACAGGATTTTGGTTTGTAGCGATACGACTCCAACACAACAGAAAGACACAGAAATAACAACAAAATGCATCACTTGCTACTCCCACTGTCACGAGAGGTGGAGCGTCATGCAACGCTGAGAGGATGCGGCGCGTTTGAATGCGGTAAGATGCAACAAAGAGCGCAAGTGGTTCAGTGTTGCATTATTTTCAGCTTGAGTGAAACCTGATCTTTTGCTTTTCCCTGTGACCCGTTGTAGGATGGAAAGCATTTGCAGAAGATATTAAGCTTTAAATGGATGTGTATGAGAGAGAGAGAGATGGAGAGAGTGAGATGGAGAGAGTGATATAGAGAGAGTGATATAGAGAGAGAGAGATGGAGAGAGAGATGTAGAGAGAGGGAGAGAAAGAGAGTGATGTAGAGAGAGAGAGAGAGAAAGTGAGCAGGTTGAGCAAGCAAATGAGTGAGCGGGAAAGAGAGAGAGGCAGCCACAGATGCAACAGAGTATCGTAGGAGAGGAGAGAGAGGCGAGCTGCCTTCGCATGCTGCATGCGATATGCGATACACCAGGACTGCTGCACAGACCCTGCTGGTACTTTCCTTTTTTTGTTTTTAAGCCGCTTTTGGTCTCATTTGATTCTTCATCCTCTCTTCCATCTCAGCTCTGCTCAAAGGTAACTACGGTGTTTAAATAAATCGTTACTCTTAAGACAGCGGCGCATGTCGGCGTAACTTGGCGACTGAGTGCTTTGGCACTTTTTTGACGTTTTATTTACAGACGGCATTGGTTTTGAGGGCTGCTTTGGGGCTGTAGATTTTGTTATGTTTGCACGGCTGCCGTATGTTTGCGGCTGAGTTCTGTACAACATTGTTTTTTGTGTGGAAATGACTTAATAAGTTGCTTAATGTATTTTAGTGTAGAACTGCGTTAGTGGAAAACTAAATGGATTGCGCTAAACTGAATTTGCTGTTTGTGTTTTATGCATGCGCTCCGGCGCGAGGCGCAGGAGACGGGGTAATGCGTTATTGATTTTTGATTGTAGGAGCGTGTTGTACTGTATAGCATTATGTTGGGACTGGGTTGGGTCACCTGTCGTTCTCTCGCACGCCTGTGTTTGTTTATTTAGTTTTTTTAATCAAAGGTTTTGATGGAGAGGGTCTCGTTCACACAAAAATTGATTTGGATGCAACAGGGAGTTACGCCGGTTTAGAAGCAAAAACATGGTTTATTTGTTTATTATGGATTGTTTGTTAATTTCATTAATTATTTATTAATTTGTTTCATTAATAATTTAATAGGTTATTGTTAAATGATGGATTTTTGCATTTTCTTGGAAGCAGTGATGGTTTCTGCCCTACAGCTAAAACACTTCATTAGCCTTTAGTGTATTTGTACGTTTAAAACATTTCTCTGTGTAAGAATTTTGTTTCAATGTCTGAAGTTACTTTAAACATTTTTGAGCTCAAAGAGTATTTTACTGAATCAATGAATAGCTCATGTTTTCTCAGATAATTGAAGCACTAATTATTTTTCTCTGGGAGAGACGGTCGTGTAACTCAGATTGAAGTTTATTTATTTAAGCTGTCTCTGACGTAAAACAAGCGGGGCAGAAACCATCGCTGTGTCCCATGTTGCCCTCAGCACAGACCTGCGCTGTAAGATATTGTGTTGTTTCATGACAGGTGCATGATGGGACGTCCACGAACGGAAACAAGTCGTCTGTGATTCTGAGATCACTGTCCAGAAACCGCCTGTGATGCTCGTGAAATTGAGTCGCTGCTGAAAGATCACAGAAGAAACAGGGAAAGCAGAGCAAAAACTAGCAACAACAAATGCAGCACAAACGCGTAAGAGGATAACAGCTGCTTCCAAACTTTTATAAAAATAAACATTTGAAACCGCACAGTGCTGCCAAAAACCAGTATACACTGTCAGCCCAGCACTGCAATGGCCAGTAGGTTAACCCTTTAAATGCCTGAATGTTTTTTGAACATCAGATGCAACGCTAAGCAGTGAATTGGTCAATTTTTATGTGTGATTTCAGGATCATTTTTGCCAGGTGGAGAGCTGAGTGGCTTTTATCACTTTACAGCTTTAGCCTCTCTCACCAATGATGAAAACGTTCATCTCTTTCCAGTTACCTCAGATATCTTCTTCCTAGCATATAATAAATGAACTTATATTAAGTAACTAAACTGGCCGCGGAGACCCTCAGCTCTGATGTTTAGTTTCAACATTTATTTTTCAAAGGTTCAGAAAAAGTCCTCAGGGTTGCCAGGCATTCTTAATTTTGGCAAATTTGCTTAAGTAACCAAGTTAGCAAGGACAAAGTTTAAAGATGGCTGCTGGAGTGGCAACATGGCTGCCCTTTGCCAGGGCGGCAGCAGTTGGCTGGCTTCCCCTGGCCAAGAAAACGATGCCCAAGCCACCTGTGGACAAAAAGAGCCGCAATGATGAGATTCTCTTTGTCAATGTGAGCGGGCTTCGCTTCCAAACATGGAAAAACACGCTGGACCGCTACCCTGACACTCTGCTTGGAAGCTCAGAAAAGGAATTTTTCTACAACGAGGACACTCAGGAATATTTCTTTGACAGGGACCCGGAGATGTTTCGCCACATATTGAATTTCTATCGCACGGGCAAGTTGCATTACCCTCGACAGGAGTGCATTCAGGCCTTCGATGAGGAGCTGGCATTTTACGGCATCGTGCCGGACATTATCGGAGACTGCTGCATGGAAGAGTACCGGGACCGAAAGAAGGAAAACCAGGAACGTCTGGCAGAGGACACGGAGGCGGAGATGGCGACGGACGCCCCTCTGCCGCCCCACAGCACCCCACGTGAGCGTTTGTGGCGTGCGTTTGAGAACCCCCACACGAGCACCATGGCTCTGGTTTTCTACTACGTCACAGGTTTCTTCATCGCGGTGTCGGTCATTGCTAACGTGGTGGAGACGGTTCCCTGTCGGCCCCTTAAAGGCAGCAAGAAAGACTTGCCGTGCGGGGAGAAGTACTCGCTGGCGTTCTTCTGCATGGACACGGCTTGCGTGCTCATCTTCACCTTTGAATACCTGATGAGGCTGTTCGCCGCGCCCAGCCGCTGTAAGTTCATGCGCTCTGTCATGAGCGTCATCGACGTGGTCGCCATCATGCCCTACTACATCGGCCTGGTGATGCCTGAGAACGAAGACGTGAGCGGAGCCTTTGTCACGCTGAGGGTCTTCCGGGTCTTCCGCATCTTCAAGTTCTCACGTCACTCTCAGGGTCTGAGGATCTTGGGTTACACGCTGAAGAGCTGCGCGTCTGAGCTGGGCTTCCTCCTCTTCTCCCTCACCATGGCCATCATCATATTTGCAACCGTCATGTTCTACGCTGAGAAAGGCACCAAGGGGACCAACTTCACCAGCATCCCAGCTTCTTTCTGGTACACCATCGTCACCATGACAACGCTTGGGTGAGTCCAGTCCCTTTTTTATCTCCAGCTTAATGTTTTAAAGATGCAACAGCAACGTCTTCTGTGCAGTGAAATGATTTCAGTACCTCGCA
Source organism: Yasuhikotakia modesta (assembly GCA_036877545.1). Lineage (NCBI taxonomy): Eukaryota > Metazoa > Chordata > Actinopteri > Cypriniformes > Botiidae > Yasuhikotakia > Yasuhikotakia modesta. Next base: position 12,437 of record JBAJNP010010803.1, read on the forward strand.
GGCATTATTTTGTTTTGCACTGAATTGATCCAGCTAACAATTTTATACTGTAGGAATGTTTCTCTAATGTTTCCATTAAGTAACAAAAACATTAAACATGTTGTTTTTAAACTTCTAGAAATGTTCAAAGCGTACAGTTCTTAGACGTTGTATTAATGTTATTGTTTGATGAAGAATTTAATTCTGTAATGTTTTTAAAACAACTTTTTCTCTACAACATTTTTGATATATGCAAGAACTTTAAAGGAATGTTTAGAGAACGTTAGCCATAGCATAGCAGTCTTAGGCCACTTGTATGTCCACTGGTTTACTGGTAAACCTCAGAGAAGACGTGAGACTCTGGTTTAATGCTGCAGCGATGTTCCCTCATGAGTGATGAATGTAAAGCGTATTAGGACGCTGTCACCACGCCTGTGGAGGAGGAAGAGGAGGATAGATGAAGATTAGTCATCTTTGTGTGCCTGTGGTTCCTTGAAACTTTTTCCTGACATATTTAGCAGTTTTGCAACCAAATATGGTCTTATTTCTTATTTTGTTGTTGGGCTGAGAATCACCCACACAGATGTATGCGGAGAAATGAGAAAAATTCAAATGTGAGGCAGTTTCTCAAGGATTCTGTTCAGAACCGTCTATTATATAAATTTGTTTGCAGTACGTAGCCAGAACACTGTTTGATATCCCACAATGCAATGCGTGACAGTCTTAAAACTAAAATTTCAGGGAAAATCAAGATACAAATGCATTACTTGTACTGTATACAAACAAAGTGTATTTAAAAATGTCTTTTCCTGTGACAGCTTAATATATAAGTTTGGAATAGAAGAAAGTATTTTTACATTATATACAACAGCGGATGTGTTTGGGTGTGAGTTATATGTTGGGGTTAATAACTGCAGTCTGTTTTTAACCTGTTTTGTACTTCTGTTGTAGGAGAATAGAATCATATTAGCTGTAATATTTCATCTTATCGTGCAAACGTCAGGTGTGTAGAATGACTGTTAGCCTGAAGCAATGCATCATTGTGCAGCGTTCACACGTAACGCACACGTGTGTGTGCATTACTGTACCTGCTATCAGGTGTGCAGCACCTTGATAAATATACAGGCACATATTATACATGAGCAATTCTTCAGTGTTGTTTCAGGGCTGCTGGTCACTGTAACAGGAAGTTATCTAGACATCAGTGTTTATATACTTGCATTAACTTTGTGTGTAAGATAACTTTCTTCACCGTGTTATCAAGTTTATCCCCTCATCACAAACATTTTTTCAACGCTTCTATCATGTCACACGGTCTGCATTGTGGTTCAGCTAGCAGCCTAGTTTTGCTAAGTCAAGCATCTCTAATGCTGTTGCCTATATTGAAGGATAATGGGACCGTTGCCATAAATATATTAATGTTAAGGCTGTAAAAATGGTCTCATTTGTGTTTGAATCATGGAATTTATTTTAGGAGGAACATCTGAGACAGAGTTGATACCAATTATTACAGTTACAGAGCTGATTGAATCACCTGAGCTATGAAGCAGAAACCTGTGAGCAGTATGTGTTTCCTTGCAGGACTGTTTGGTGTTTGTCATTATAAGTTGTCTGTCAGAAAAAATCAGTCAGTGATGTTATACAACAACAGCTTAAAACCCAATTAGTGACTTTTTGCCCTCAAACTAATTACTTTTACATCCGTGAGTCTCATGTTGTCTCCCAAGATAATCCAGTCTGGAAACGGTCATGTTGGAACAACAAAGAAAATGTTCAATATTCAATTTCAGCCAAACCTCCTGTTTGCATTTATATGTTAATTTGCGTGACAGGCAGAACTTCACAAGCTATAGCTTTTTTATACCTGTAATGCAATTTTCCCAAATATAATTATGCATTTCTGTGGTTTGAAAGGCAACAAAAGGCAAAGAACGTTCAGGTTGTGCGTTTCTGTGTGCATGTTAATGATAGTGTGAGTTGTGTTCATATGTTTGTGCGTGTCTGTGAAGATTCAGAACAGAGGTCTCAACATTACAGCTTATTCTGGCCAAAAAACGCCCACTTCTGAGGAAAAGATCGTCTGACTTGCATGTGCTGTAATGTTTGTAGCCACAGTTTGTAGATTTATTTGGAATAGATTTTTTCACAATAATAGACCAGAATAAAATCATGCTGGCAGTCTTCACCAACGCTTGTGCAAAAAACATTGAGAAAAATGTTGGTAAATATGTAGATTCTTAAAAAAAGGTGCTACAAGGTTCTTCTGTGATGCCAAAAGAACCATTTTTGTTTCCCCAAAAAACTGTTAGCTTAGAGGTTCTTAAAAGGTTTTTTTGGATGTTAAAGGTTCTGTGATTCAAAGGACAGCCAAAAAGATTTTTCTATGGCATTGTGAAAGAGTGTTCACTCTTAAAAATAAAACATTTAAAAAGGTTCTTCACAGGAATGACATAGAAGAAGCATTTTTGCCTCCCCAAAGAATCATTTAGTCAAAGGTTGGTTTGTGGCATTATATAGCACCTTTTTTAAGAGCGTGTTCCCTCTGTGAGTCTTCAAATCCAGTGATTATATAATCCTCAAAGGCTTTTGTTGTATCAACCTGGTTCTCCGTAAACACAGCCTTGTTTCCTTCTGGAAGTTGCATAATGTCAGCCAATCAGTTTGAAGCTTACAGCCAGAGAAGTATTTGATGTTTGTGAGCGGCGTGCGTCAGATGATCTGAGGGTGGTCTCAGGGCGTATCTGTTAAGCCAAAGACCACCTGACGCATTAATATTTCAGCCTTAGACCGCCTTCCCTGTGATGATAGCCAGATAAACGCTCTTCTTTAGACTTGCTGTGCGGAAAAGACTGCAAGTAATGTACGCAGATCAAAGGAGAGAGCAAAGAGCCTTCAGAGACTCCTCAGTAAGTGCACGATTCGATTGGCAATTCTGTGGCGACAGCTGAGTGGAATTCACTTTACCAGAACTTAATATCCATGGTTGCGTTCCCTCCCCTTTGACCTTGAGAGGGCGACGCTTCCTGCAGGAGCGTCAGAATTAAGATGTCTGCTCCGTTCCATTTGGATTCCCTGTTAAATGTTTAATGAGCGCTCTAAGTCATTATTTAATGTGACCCACGAGAAGCTGGATACAGTAACCCAATGTAAGATTACAGAACCACTCCAACCGTTCTTGGCAGACGTAGTTAACAGACTGCTAAGAGTTCTTATTATAAAGAAACTAGAAAAGTTTTTTTCCCTGTGTTGTACTATAATAGTATTTTGTTTTTTCAAGCCTTTGCATTTGTTTTATAGCTTTTATTTTGTACATTGTTTGAAGGAGATTATCAGGAGAAATTCACCTGATTTAAGATTTATAACATTAACAGGTAAACCGGTTATTAAAAATGTGG